>BRDA01005470.1:51348-68855 GCA_036984385.1 Crenuchus spilurus | reverse complement strand
TCTCTGTCTCTCTCTCTCTCTCTCTCTCTCTCTCTCTCTCTCTCTATCTCTCTGTCTCTCACTGTTCTCTTGATCCATCTTTCTGTCTCAATCTTTGTCTCTCTCTCTGTCTCTCTTTCTGTCTCTGTCTCTCTCTCTCTCTCACTCTCTCTCTCTCTCTCTCTCTCTCACTCTCTCTGTTCTCTTGATCCATCTTTCTGTCTCAATCTTTGTCTCTCTCCTTCTCTCTCTGTCTCTGTCTCTCTCTCTCTCTCACTCTCTCTCTCTCTCTCTCTCTTTCTCTCTCTCTCTGCTTGAGGAAGTGCTTGGTATTTATTTTAGGCTGTTAATTCCGTGTTGGATTCTTGTAATCGCTGGCAGAACGAGCTCTGAGTGCTGCCTGGCCTCGATTCCGTCAAAGTGACATGACCAGCAGCTTTATGCAAGTGTCATCATCTAGTCTCTTGTACTCTGCAGTCGGAGCTTGTCACAGACGTGACTGAAGAGTAATCTTCAGATGTGCCGTGTATGGATTAGACTTTTCAGCTGGATGGTTTGAGTGGCATAGAGAATGGCATGTGTGTGCTTCATAATGAAATTCAGGCTAAACTGCTCCCTGCATTTGGACTGAACTGTCAGTTAAGACTCCCTAGAGAGTCCTGTTGTCATGGCCTTTCACTAACAACGCATTAAAAATGCAAATAAGGCACATCATCATCCATTGTGGGTGACCTCTGACAAGCACAGGCTGTGAATTATCATGAAGTAATGCTGCTATCTGGTGCCATCTAGTGTAACATTATTCTAGTTGTTGCTCTCAGTAGCCGTGATTCAGCAGCCCTGAATGTCACATTTACTCTGTGACCTGCATACCTTGATCTGGTATTATGAAATTTTAGGGTTTATGAAAACAGCTACACACACACACACACACATATTGAACAACAATATATGAAATATAACCTTTTGTTTTTGCTCCCATTTTTCATGATCTCATGGAGAGATGTTTTCTTCATGGGTTAATCCCGGTTTTCACTTTACAGGGCAGATGGCAGACTGCATGTATGGTGTTGGGTTGGTGAGCAATTTGCTGATGTCAACCTTGTGAATGGAGTGGTTCATGGTGGCAGTGGAGTAGGACACCTACCCATGGTACCATACACCATCAAATGTGAGCATTTGCCCACTCAAGTTGGTTACGACGACAAACTGCTGTCAGGGAGAGACCGCAGTAAGGACTACTAGCATGCAGATGAGCTTCCCTGAGGTGGTTTCTGACAGTTTGTGCAGAAATATTTTAGCTATGCAAACCGTTTGTGTAGCAACTGTCTGGGTAGCTTGTCTCAGATGATCTTAGAGGTGAAGATGCTTAATGTGGAGGTCCTTGGCTGGTGTGGTTACATGTGGTCTGCAGTTGTGAGGCCAGTTGGATGTACTGCCAAATTCTCTGAGACGGCTTTGGAGATGACTTATAGAGATATGAACATTCAATTCATGCGCAACAGCTCTGGTGGACATTCCTGCAGTCAGCATGCCAATTGCACACTCTGTCATTGTGCTGTGAGATGAAAAGGCACATTTTAGAAATAATTTTGTGTTGAGCTGCAGTTTGTATGTGTCTGTGTCTGTTTGTCTGTCTAGTCATTTTATATTTGAAATAACAACTGAATGTTTTGCACTTATTTATATTAAATGCATTTTATTGAATATTTTTGAAAATAATTGGGATTAACAAGCATTTAGGTTATTAAATAATGTATGATTGTTGTTTTGTGAGGTGTTCTGCCTTATCACAAGCCATTCTTGATGATATTCTTGATGTTGTTTCATGTTCTCACTCTGGACAGATCTAAAATACTGTCAATCCTTTTCCAACTTCTTCACTTCCTACATATTATTTGGAATCTGTGAAGGTGCACTGGACTGATGTAATTATTTTATATATTTCATTTAATTATGTTATAAGGAGAATAAGAAGAGTGTAGGAGCAAAAGCAACCAGGTACATGAAAGTGCATAGCAGTGAAAACAAGCGTCCATGTAATCTTTGCAATTATATAATGTTTTCTGCCTTATAACAAGTAAGTGATCTCACATTCAGACCTTCTTTGACTGTGAGGATCTCAGACCTGGACTGTGGTGCCACCATGTGGTGGTAAACAGTAGTGTTGAAGTGTTGATGTTGAGACTAATACACCACAGCTTTTAAACTGCAACCTTATTAAAAAATGTTGTCCAAAAAATGCAGTATCTTTACATTCCTTGTAGTGATGTGGTGATTTATATGACTAGGTTTAAGTGACTATTTCCTTTTCCTCTCCAGCTGTCCACTGCAACCTGAGTCAAAATGGGATTGATCATCAAGTTTGCATGAATGATTTGACTTCAAACCTGGAGGACGAGCCTATTGACCATGGCCCGGGACTGGATAATGACAGCCCGGGCTATCAGGCCCAGAGTCCAGGCTTCCACCACCGTTCCCCACCTCAACGCTCGGTCTCCGAGTCTGAACTGTCCAAGGTAAGAACCGCAGTGAGAATGTAAAATAGTGAATAATAATACACAGTGAACATGGAGAAGAAGTTATCACAGGTGTTGTCAGTAAATGTAAATGTGCCAGTAAATGTAAATGTGCTGTGTAATAATTTATCTCTTTTAACTCATTGTAAGAAAGATAATTTGTAGTATAGTTTTGGGTAATGTTGTAGTCAAGACACATCAAGTCTGAGAGGGTGAGACATAATCAAAAACATTAACAAATTGTGTCTCTAAATGTATTATATAAACTGATCAGCCATAGCTGGTTGTTCTGTGATAGATATTATAATAAAAAATAATATTAGCCCATCAACTCGTATTTATCCTGATATCTATACAGATGAAGGTTAGTGGTACTTCTCTGGACCTTCTTCTCTATCTTTTGGTTTGTTAGTATAAAATAAAACTTTAAAAATGTTACAAGTCCTCTTTAGCTTATGACCATTGCAAGATATACTGTAGTCACAGTGATGCTGAGGCTGAGACGAGACGAAGATCATTTGATAGTCTCAGTGGTTTCGAGACCGGTTCATGTACTACATGTCTAGTTTGTTGTGTTTGTGAGTAAAAGAACATTCATTTATGATTTGAGTTTATGATGTGCATCTACAATTTTTTGGTAGAGAAAAACACAGAAGTCCACCCTGATGATACAGAATGAATGGGAAATTCCTTAACAAAGTATTCCAAGTACTTAGTAATAGTTCAATTGATTATTCATTAAGAAATCATTTAAAAGGGCTGATGTAATTACATTAGGATTGTGACCTAAAAGTGATGTAGGAGCCACATCAGTTTTAAGTATTATATTTCAGTACCACCTTTAACCACTGGATGACAGGCTGTGCTATGTAATTGGTTATGTATATGGTCACAAAGGGTTTCACGGAATAGGAAGTATCTTGTATACCATTTTAACACAAACGCAAAATGGCAGCACAGAATGCTGTAAAGAAATCAGTAATGAATATACTACTGCATCTCCAGAAATGACAGTTATGAAAAAGTTCATTTGTGTTCATAATTTAATTCAGAAAGGTAAACATTCATTACACAAAGTGAAACATTTCACTTTTTTTTTGTTTTAATGTTGATATTGTTTGAATAGCAATTTACTCAAACTAAAATGTTCTAATAATTTGATATTATGGATTCCTGATTTTCATAAGTCAAACACAAACTGATCAACAGTAAAACAAAAAAAATGGCTTGAAATATCACTTCAATGAATATAGAATATAGGACAGTGTACCTTTTTGAATACATTATTAATAACAGTCAGCTTTGAAATATTCTGATTTATTTATGTGGTACTGTACATGCTGGATCATAATGCTGCATAATGCAGTTTCATTGGTATGGACACTGGTTTATTAGATGCAGGTCAAAATAATTTTTATGTAACTTTTTTGCATTCTTAGCTTTAGAAACATAGTAACATTACACATAAAAAGACCTACAGAGATTGCGCTTGGAAAACTTGTAATATTCAAATATTTATTGTGGATTACAGTTAAAGCTCCAGAAAACTAAAAATGTTCCTCTGAACAGCCCTATTCATTTATTTGACTACTGTATTACAATTTTATTTCTTGGTTGCTCATGTAAAACCACTAATCTTAGTCTACAATGACTCTTAAATGAATCTTATTTGGATTGGATTAGCTCATCAGGGAGATAAACATGTCTCCTCAGTGTTGAAACTCCTGCATCTGGATGGCATTAAAATGACTACAAGAAGCTGCTCTGCTCCGCCAGTGAGTGCAGCTGTTCACTAGGCAATTTGCACTCAGTAGCCTAAATGCTAGTGTTTTACTGCACAAAACTGGTTATTTTAGAAAACAAAGGTGCTGACTAGTGTTCATATTCCACTCCCCATTCAAAGAGGACGTGCTCATCCACACCCTTTAGTGTTTAACTTCACTTTTTTGGTATAATGGGTGAAATAAGCAGTGGACACATTTATTACATTATACATGATTTTAGTTTCTTTTTGTCAGTCGTTCCATTCACACTACATGACTGGTTGAGTTGTAATCGTAAGTCTTTTGTTTTTGTGAATTTCACACTACATGACTGGTCAGCGACATGGGGTCACGAAATTCATGATTTTTCATCTTGGGAAATTGCAGACTTACGTGACTGCTCTCCAGAAATAAATTTTGTCACGAGATCAGAACTAAACACATACAAGAACTAGCGATACCATGCAGGAGATATACTTTTTTACAAAACAGACCTCAAGAAACAAGTGATAGAAGTCATTAATGCGCTGGTTTGCAGCTACAAAAGAAAGAAGATAAATGAAAGAAGATGGATAAAGGCATGCGGCCAGCAGGGACTGTCTATTCTGCAGAGAGTTAAAAAAAGAGGTAAATTTTTTATAATTAAAAAAGTACTTGTCCCTTCAGTTCAAACACAGGATAGTCCCACCTGTCGCCAGCATTATTTTATCTGTGCGTTGCATTGATCATACAGTAGATATAATCATTAGCATCATTTCTCCAGTGCACTCATTCGCATAATTTCTCCAGTGCACTGCACTCTTGATCAGATATTTAGCATGCCAAATATTTGCCAGGCGTCTGTGACTTGTCAGCAATCTCTTGGGGATGGCTCGGCGAGTGTCTTTCAGCAGTTCACATCAAGTAACCCTCGATTTACCTCCGAGCAGAGGTTTTTTCAACCATCTACAAAAAACTCACTGACTGGAAAACTAGGCTAAAATCATGTAGTGTGAACTAGGCATAAGTAGATTATGAAATGGCTCTTCAAAAGCATTAATAATTCTGATTTGTGAAGGTTTTTGGTGGTTCCATGCATTAACAAACTAAATACATCTAATAGCAGCAGCCAGAAATCTTTATTTTCCAACCTGAGAGGACATCTTGCTGGAAAAATATGAGGTTTGCATCTGGATTTGACTAAAATGATCAGATGAGCTCTGAGTTAGGTAGAAAACAGTAGGTAATTCAGCCTGTGAAAGAAGAAATGACCCCAGGAAGTTTAATCCAATCCAAATAGACTATGTCATTAGTTTGTCATGATAGTATTTATATATATATATATATATATATATATATATATATATATATATATATATATATATATATATATATATATATAATCTTAAGTATAAGCCAAATAAGATGAGAAAAACTAATCCATTGTTTGTTTAAAAGTGCAATTGGAATTCATTCTGCACAGCTCTACAGACAGAGCTCGAGAAATGAGTATGATATTTTCTCTGTGCAGTGCAAAGCATAATTTAACACAGAGTACAGTAATCATTTATGATGTACTGCTGAGCCATGCTTCTGTGGGCCGTATTTTTGTTTTTAGTTCTTGGTAACTAATGGGTCCTATCAGTTCCTCTCCTCACTCTAATAGCTAATGAGATTTACTTGTACTTGGAGTACACTCTTAGCTTAAAATGGATGCTAATACACTGATGACTGGACAGTGTGATAAATCATTGGAACATCTCCCAACAAGACATTATTTTCTTAGAGAAGTTCTTTTGTGCAGGTGTTGGTCTTTGCTAGAAATACCTGCACCTGAAACAAGAAGGTCACATTCTAATGAGAAACTGCTTTCATAGACATTTTCCAGAGATTCTATGCAGGAATATGGATGCCTGAGGTTAAATGACATGATTTGTTGATTTTCTAAATTAAAAAGGTTTCTATACAGAGAATGAATATTTTAATATGTACACGGTTGCAGTTTATTTGCTGAATTTATTATATTGGAGGGAAATTGAAGTTTTGTACATGCCATATGTTATGGCACATTACTTTCTCTACATCTTCTACAATTCCCTGTAAAGGCTGGCATGATGATGATGATGATGATGATGATAATTCTATGCCCTGCAGTGTTAGCTTGCATGTAGCAATATTAATATTTTGACTCTTTAATTGCATTAACTCAGAAGATATAGTGATGGTCAAAGGATAAACATATACAGAAAAAGATGCATCAGGTTTAGAATATACAGTGGAACCTTGACTTATGAGTGAATCAACTTATGAATTTTCCAAGACGGGAGCCGTCACTTGGTAGATTTTTTGCTTTATGACGTGAGCCGAGATTCGAGTTACGATTGAGCGAGCTTCCGCCACCGCCACTAGAAGTCACTAGCGAGTGTGAGTGCCAAGATCAGTGCTGAGAAAAAGATGATGTTATACGTTGGTGCTGTGTCTCCTGCCTCACTCATTTTTGAAATATTTTGAAAGGGAGAAAGAAACAAACCTCCTTGGAAAGGATTTTATTGAAACGCCCTGCAAGTGCAAGCGAGGAATGTGTGGCACTTAATAAACCAATTTATTTCTTTTAATTATCTTTTATTATGCACTATTATTTATATATATATATATATATATATATATATATATATATATATATATATATATATATATATATATATATATATATTATTTGTTCTTTAAAAAGTACATCTTTCTTATTGAAACACATATAAGAAAAAAATGGTGTTGTTTTTGGGGGCTGGAACAAATTAATTGCATTTTAATTCATTTTAATGGGGAAATGTAATTTGATATACAAACAAATTGAGTTATGAGCTCCGTCACTGAACAAATTAAACTCATAAGTCAAGGTTCCACTGTATTTGTCTATGACATGACTACAGGCTTCCAACATGGCTTAAGTGGTCTTTACTGACTACACATGGATAGTCATTGTCTTCTATTGGGTTCTTCAATATCTCACACATAGGCTTGGAGTGCTTGACTAATTTGGAATAAGGACAGCTTGATCTGAACACTTTATCACAAGTGCAGTCTTTCCAATATGGACGCCATCCAGATACAGACCACATTTTTGACTAAATGTCAGCAAGATATTTTATTATAAAAATGTGGAAAGTGGTTCATGAGTTGATGTGTCCAAACTTCTGATTGTACGTAAACATTACAGCGTATAAGCAACATACAAAGTGCAGATCAGGATGGAGCTTTGCTTGGTTTCTGAGTTTCTAATCAGCCGGCGCTCTCCTGACACTAAAGTTCTTAAGACTCTCAAGCCCTTTGATGTGCTCAATTGTTCCCTTGCCGAGTAAATCCAATTTAAACACAGGGCGCCCGTTGCGCTTATAAATTCACAGGGCACAGCGCGTTATTTTCTCCAGCTGTCCGCTCAAACACTCGCAGTGCAGCCTGGAAGGGAATAATTAACAGGGAGTCTTTGCTTCACATCTCTTGAGGAGGGGTAGAAAACTTAGGAAGAGAAATGTGGCTGTGATGGTCAGTTAATTAACGGAGTGGCCCAGTCACGGACACTGGCTTCAGGCAGAGGGCCTTGAGAGGGACTGACAGGAGTGGTTGGATATGAGGAAGATGCAGGCTATGACTTGAGGGGGTAATTGGTAATTGATCCAGTATGCCACAAGGTGGCGCAGTGCATTCACAAGAAGGATCTCTAATCCATGGGATGGATTTCTGGCTGCGAGCCAGTTCAAGGGTGCTTCAGATGAGAACCATCTTTGTGCTTTTTGAAAACTGAACCACTGAGATGCTGACAGACGTTAAAAAATCTCAATCAATATTTCAAGGCATTGCAGTTGAGAGGAGCATTCACCTGAATATTGAAGAATTTAGGCAATAAATGAAAGCAGTTACTGCATTATCTGGTTGCTTTGCTTATATTTTGAGCCCATTGGCAAGTCGGCTTAGTCTGAAGAAGTAGTGCATTGTTAATTCATTCTCTTGATTAGAATCCTTATGAATCAATATCTGTTTCTTCTTCTTTATGTTGTTTTTGCATTCTGCTGAGAACTTTGAAGTCGTGCTGTATTGACAGAGCTCTGTAAACTTCACAGATGGGCTGATTTGTGCTGCTTATGTATTCATGACTTCAGCTTGACTTGGCTTTGTTGCTATAGGAACATGAAAATACCTGCGTTGTCTAATTATACCAAGGACAAAGACCGAGACAGTGTTTGTTAGCGTGCTGCATTGTGTTTGTTTATTTGTGTTTGTGTTTCTGTAGTCAGATTCACACTTGGATTGGCTCTCGATCTCAAAGTGGGCATAAGTGCCCTCTGGGATGCTGTGGCTCCCAGTTCTTATGTACACAATTTAGTTGCATCAGTCTGTTATATTTTGGTATAAAGATGCTGTAGATACAATTAAGCAGTGTCTACAACACTAGAAAAGGAAACATATTTATTCTTATAATAATAATAGTTACCACCTTATTAGTATCTTTGTTCTGTTTTATTTCCTTTTCCATCTTGTTTAGTTGTCTTGTCTTCTCTGCCATCAATATTTATGCCTTGTCCTTCCACCTTATTTCTCTTCTGTCTTTTAAAATGACGTAAAATGAAAGAAATGGGCATATCTGTGTCCCTTTTCTTCTGTGTTTTAAATTTGAGAGAAAGATAATTTCAAAGCTTTTCTCCTCTGACATTCCTCATCTCATCCCTGCCCCACAGCCCTGTCACTCATCTTTCTAATTGGCTGGAAATCCTTGTACAGTGAGGTTCCCTTCTGGAGCTGCGTGGCTTCTGGATGCATCCTGCAAATCCACGCATCACTGTTCAAAGCTGCACACAAGACATCCTTCAGTAGCTGCAGTTCATCCCAGTTCAGTGAAATGCTCTGTCTGAGTGATGGTGAGCACAAACAGGATGTATTTCTGGCCTCATAGGCTGGTACATTGGCCTAATTAGCACCGGACTGCTCTTAGTGAGGACAGAACCCTCCATGGACGCATTCAGGGGCCGCTTTCTGCTGACTCAGCGTCTGCCTGTTTGGCTGAGCTGTGTCATTGCTTTATTAGCCTGCCTGTGAAAACTAGCTAGCGTGGTGGTTCAGCCTTCACAAGGAGATGAGTGGACAGATCCGGCCTTTGTTTTCCCACTCTTTGCCTTCGGTGAAGGGAAGTGCTTAGGAGAGCGTGAGAGTCGTGGGAGAGTTGCTGGTTTATCTCGGCCGAGAGCCATGGAGTAAGAGATGAGAAAGCCCTCGAGAGCGGCACACTGAAGAATCGACTTGGCCATTTGTCCTCTGCCTTCAGGATGGTGTGCATGACTGTTTTGAGATATTGCCAGTAAGGCCTAAGACCACAATTGTACATCCTAGGGATGCACCCACTAACCTCTGTTTCTGAAGTGGAAGGGAAATGAGTGAGGAGGGGAAGTTAGTGCTTTTTTTGTTTCTCTTAAACAAGGTGTCCGGGCTAGACTTTAATACACACAATGGAGCTTTGGTATTCCAATGCTGTTGTCACTTGGCAGTACTGATGTTCCATTTTCTGTGCTATTGATAGACTGAAAACTCTTCAAATCCCAGGCTTATTATATTCTGCTTATGTACAATGTAAACTGATGTTATAGACCCTTTTTACTTTTATCTATATATTTTTGAAAACAGATTTCATTTCATTTGATTTATTTCACACAAAAATGATTTTGGCCATTGAGGCAGTGTTTTTTGAAAACTTTCTCCTGGTTGAGATCTCCAACAATTTTTTAAAAATCATTTTTGTGTGGACAATCAAAGCCACAGCTTTTGAAAACATTGACATCACCATGATAACCTGTATGTTTGTTACTGTTTTCATTTAGTGAGTATGAACTTGACTGCACTGTAAAAGTGGCATATAAACATGTTTATAGCTTTCTAAGATTCTAAGAGTTTTATATTATCATGAAATCTGGTGATATATAATATCTCTATTGTAGAAAATAGAGACTTCAGGCCCCGAGTGACTCAGTAGACTAAGACGCTGACACTATGACCAGAGGATCGCGAGTTCGAATCGCAGTTATGCTGTTTACCATCAACAGCCGGGGCCCAAGAGAGCAAAAATTGTCCGTGCTCTCTCTGGGCGGGTAGATGGCGCTCACTCTCTCTATTACTCACACATTGTAATGTTCGCTGGCTCAGGTGTCTACTGATCCATTCAGAGCTGGGAATCCTGCGCTTTCCTCCGAGCACGTTGGCTCCCCAGTGACGGTGTATCAGCGGTAGTTTGAAAAGAGTCTGTGGCTGCATTACACACAATGAAGGAGGCTTGTGCTTGTCTTCACCCTCCTAGAGTCCGAGACATTGCAAAAGTTATGGGGAGAGTCCTAATGGATGGGATAGGCTAATTGGCTACTACTACATTGGGAAGAGATCAAAATTGGCAAAAAGAAAAAAAAGAAAATGGAGACATCTGTTCAAATAAAGAGTGTTACAGCATATTAGTTACATTTTACCTTTTAATTACACCCTAGTGAATAGGCATCAGAAATTAGGGCTTTGCTTCTTTTTAAATAAAGTTAGAAATGATAGAAAGTCATTGTTGAGTAGCCTCAATATTATAAACAAATCAGTATAGCATGTATGTTATGCTTATAGTCAGTTTTAGTGGCATTTTGCAGAGACCATATTGTGTTTGTCTTGTGAGGGGTTTTGTGTTGTTTTGCATTGTCATGTGGCTGTTCTTGCCTGGAGTTAATTGCAGTATATGTACTTTGCTGAATCCTTCAGATTGTCTGGAAATGCCAATTAAAAATGCACATTCAAAATAAAAACTAAATAAATGTGAAGTTTTCTTTACAGAATGGAACAGCTCAATCAAAACAGGCCATGTCATTTGAATAAAGCATAAAGCATCAATATACAGAAGGCATATGTTATATTAAAACTCATACAGTGATTTATTTGGGAGATACTGTCTAGCATTAACACAGAGTAAGTACAACAGATTTTTAATTTACAGCTCATAGATCATCAGGGATTTTATCATTTGTATAGCTGTGTAACACAAGGGTTCCTCTCTACTTGTTGTTTTAGTAATGAGTGCACACAGTAGCTCCTGTCTGAAGGCCAAATCTAATGAGCTAAGTAGCACAGTTTAAGGGGCAAGAAGACTGTTTCATTCTCAGTGTTACATTCTCTAGCACATATTCTGTAATTGCATGATAACGCCTACTGCCACTACTCTGCCAAAAAAAGGTCAGGGTGCCTTTTGAAAGCATGGCCAAGTGAAGAGTCATCAGCTGACTCATAGGGCACATTTAGGCTGCAAAGTGAATTGCTTTAATCTGATTTTGCTTTATTCGACCTATTCAGGTTTGGCTTTAGACATGCAATCTCCCTGTGACTGGTTAGACTGGTACATGAACACAGTTCCGAGCCAAATTGGAATTTTCCTTTAATTATTGTAGGCCATTTTAAATATTAGTAAAAGTGCTCAAAGCAATATTCAGTGTTAATTCTACACTCACAGAAAGTAGAGCAATACATCCAAAAAAACAATATTGCGAAAAGGTTTGTGTTCATAATTCAATTCAGTGTCTGAGATTATTATAATGTTGCATTTTGATTAAATTACTATTCAAACAGTATCAACATTAAAACAGAAAGGCTTTGAATATGTTGTTTTTTTAATCAAATTATGAAGACACTGACTTTTTTCAGGATGTTCTCATTTATGGTGATGTCGTTCTATATGCCATATAAAAACTTTTTAAAGGATCTACTTATGAGATTTTCCATGATCAAGAAGAATCCTTTAGACAATGAACCTTGTATTTCTAGGGTGTAGATGTGATTTCTGTTGAAGCTTTGCAGCAGATGTGCATCAAACATGGAAGAATGATATTCAGGGCTTTTAGGTTCTGGCCAGAGTTTGTCCTGTTGAGTCTGAACTTTTGTCGTTCTCTGTTGTCCAGCCAGGAGCAGTGAAGCTGTCTAAACCTGTCGCTCTGTGGACCCAACAGGACGTGTGTAAGTGGTTGAAGAAGCACTGCCCTAACCAGCACCAGGTCTACAGCGACTCTTTCAAACAGCATGATATCACAGGTACACACTCTTCCCTGTCTATTGGCAGAATTACGAGCCCAGTCAAGGTCACACTCATCCTGTGGCACACACACACATGCACACACACATTTTGTGCTTAAATGAACTAACTCATGCATAATGACTCGGACGCTAATTGTCACTGTCTCACCCTCTTAGATAAGGGTTGATTGCATTTTAATGTTTATTAGCTCTGTGGGGCTCTTGTTAAAAGCGATAATTCAGGATGTAGCACACTTGTTCATCAATACTTGATCATAAGTGTTGAAGTCAGTGAAAGGGCAACTTTTTTACTTCTTGATTGATTGATTTATAGTACTGGTATAAGTTATGCTGGGCTCACCTTATTCTGAAGTTCAACACTTTGGTGTTTACTATGTCTGATTTCACCATTTAATATCTTTTTTTTTTCGTTTTTCTTCTTAAATCTCATTAATTTAAAGATCTTATATCTTCATTGTTCTACTTTATTTTTTCACCATATTATATGATTTCTATAATAAACAGCCACAATTGTCCAACCTCTTTTTAGCTTTTTTTTGATACTTTGCCTTTAAGATGTAAATTCATATGTAAATTATTTCTGTTCTGATTGGATGCCCATATTGTGCCTCATCCAAAATGTAGTATAGACCAAAACACTTAATTGTGCATGCACAAGTCTAAACTGCTGTACTCTGAATACTTGAATATATTAAAATACGCTGGTTTGTGTGACATCACACAGTTTATTCAAAATGAGCTGTCTTGAAAATAGAGTTTCAGTGTTTGGATTGTATTGACTGAAGAGTGAGCTTTAAACTTCTAAACTTTGACACTGTTTACATGTGAAAAAAATGTGTTTTTCCAGGATATGGTCACTTTAAATTAGAAGTAGTTTCTGTTCAAACAACTGCATGTCCTTCCCCGAATCATTATAATGTGACTCAAAGGATCTTGATTACATTTTGCGTTAAAGGTCAGGGTAATGCACATTCCAATTAGCTTTAATATATGCAGAAAATATGCAAGCGACTCCGTTTGGCTATACAGCATTAATTAACAGAATCTAGTTAATAAACGCCAGGCCTTGCCAATTAGTCACACAATGCAATTTGCATCCCTCTCTGGTGATTGTAATGCCCCACATAGCTTGACTCACTTCATTAGAATAAACAAAAGATTAGGACTCAAATCACAAAACGGTGTGAAGAAAAGCAATTGTTTTGATCGGGAACTTGAATACAAGCGGAACACGTTCAGGAAGTCACTGGTGTGGATTAATCTCAAACAAGTGTCTTTCTTTGAATATTAAAAGCTTTCTTTCCAGTTGTGTTGTCTAAAGAGATTCATCGAATCAAGCATTCTGTTTTTCACAAGAAATTTTCAGCTACTAGTGCATCTCCAAAAATTAGAAAATTGTCAAAAAGTTTGTATTCATCATTTTTTCAAAATGGTAAAATGTCATTTTTTATTCATTACATGTAAAGTTACATTTCAAGCCTTTTTTTATTTTGATATTAGTAATTAATAATGTTTGATTAGTAATTAACTCCAACTGAAATATTCTAATAACTTGAGATTCTGGATTTCTGATTTTCATGAGATAAAAGCCAAGCCGATCAACATTAAAACAAAAAAGGACTTTAAATATGTCGCTTTTTGTGTAATGAATATAAAATGACAGTTTACCTTTTTAAATAAATTATAAAAAATTACTTTTTCACAATATTACAAAATTTTGGTGTAGCACTGTGTATTCAACATGCAGTCATTTTGATAGACACTGTATGTAGTCATGTTTACTGATGTGATTTTTAATAGCTAAAGACAAAATCTCTTACATTTACACATACTTGCTTTCAGGCAACATGTTTTCTCCTGTCTAACTGAGTTAAGTATGGGTTCATTTCCATCAGAAAGAGAACGCAGCCAGACAGATGAACGTTCTTCTCTCCGTCGCCAGCACTAGATTGCCAAGATACCTCCTCGCTGGTTTGCGGCAGACTCCCCGGGTTTGACTTCAACACCGAGCTGTCATTAAAAATGCATTAACGCATATTATGGCATAATTAGATATTAGTCCCTAATCTACAGTAATTACAAAGACAGAGGCAGTGAGTGGTTTTGGTAAATGAGTTAAGCACATATTTCTGATGGCGTAGGTGTAATCAGCGGAGAAGGTGCACCCGCGCTATGTAATCTGCCGAGGGGAGAGGCAGACTCGCTGATTGAACCGGGGCATGGATGTCAAACACAATCAAACGCTGGGCTGAGTTTCGCTCAGATTCTGCTCCCATGGGCCGTCATGCAGTGGGGCTTTTGACAATCCATACAGCACAACAATGCCACACTAACCATCCACAAGCCAGCAGGAGGGAGTGGGTGGGCTATGAAATTGGGCTGAAATTAGGCACTCATTCATGAATGTTCCTGAGCGTGAGAGCGGGTATTTATGCAGATGAACTTCAACAGTGAAACCTCTCTGTATCTGCACAGGAGTGTGACATTTGCTGTAGACTGTAACTATCAAATGACATCGTTTCCAGGAGGCAAGATTTCGCACCGAGACCGAAGCGTAGTATACCCTAGAGGTCATTCAAAATGAGCAGTTAATTTTAGTTCAGCTGTAGCTGTTTCTGCATTTTATTACATGATTCTGATTCCAGGGACTGTTTTGCTCCCTGAAGCTCAAAAGAAGTTAGCATTGTGTTTTTTTTCCTATTGCCTTTTCAACATGATCAGTCACAAGGAAACTACAGCTTAAATCTCTGGGCTCTGCTTCTGTGCTTACTGTGGTATCAACATGGCAGCTTCTGTTTAAGGATTTTCACATATTGCCTCACGCCCTGCAGCTACAACTGCCAAGAAGAAAATACAGCAGTCTCCAGGTGTTCTATATTTACAGTGGATGTCAATGGTCATGCCACGGCATTTGTAAGTTCTTGTAAGAGCTTTGCTGCTCTGGGGTAGAGTAGACCTCCGCTTACTGGAGAGAAACCCGTTTACAACAGAGGTTGATGTCTGCAGCTTTGTAGTATCACAAATTAGCTCTGCATTAGACTTTCAGTAATGCTTGATCTTGGGCTGTTATTTCTGCTAGTTCCCTTCACAAGCCTGCCTGGTTTGGGAGTTCCTTACAAGCTGGGTCCATCAGCCGCAGGGCTGTTGTTTGACAACCCAGAACTGAATCATATATCATAAACTGGCTCTCCAAACTTTAACACTAAAGCCCAGCAGATTTGGTGCGCACATGCCTGGAGTTTGCTAAGACAGGGGCTGCAGCAGGCAAGTAAAAGAACTGAAGGCAGACAGGAAAGCCAGCCAGATCTTCTGCTGTCAGGCTAAGTGAAACCAGCTGGGATGCTCCTAGTTAACAGGCTCTGCTCTCTTGTCCTCAGTGGAAAGCAAATGAATCTGGAGAGCTTTGGCCTCAGCCGCTGAGGCTTTTTTTTTTCTAAAGAATGGTTAGGGGATGTTCTCTGAGGGTGTGGTTAAAAGGCTGGATTAATTTACAAGTCTTGATGATAGTTTTATGAAGAACCAGCCTAAATGAAACACTCATGAGCCGACACACTAGTAGTCTTGGCTCGAGAAGGACCATTTTTCTTTCTCTCGCTCTTGCTTTTCGTGCACACAGAGACCAGTGAAGACTCATAAGCATTTCATTGCTGTCTTGAGGTTGTTCAGCAACCTTCCATTTCTGCTGTCATCCTCTTTTTCCATTCGGAAATGACAAACCACTTGGATCTGGGTGTCCTTTAAAGTGAGTTTCACTCTTCCTCTTGCATTTGCTGTACCAAGGGAGAAATATGTATCATATTTATGACTCCAGGAAGCCTGAGTAAAACTGCAGACCAGATCAACTTTTGGAAAGATGGACTCACACACCTTAAGGGTCACATAACAGACTGTACTCCCTGCATTTCCTCCTTACAAACATTTAACCGAAAGTTTATTACACATTCTATGCAGTTAATTAATAGCTGTTACAGTGTGTTCCATTATAATAAAATGTCAGTGGTTGATGTGGAAATGGCCTCATGAATGTCAGTAGAAGAACATGGGGCAGTGACTCCTGTTAAGGACGTACAATTAATGAGTAATGGCAAAAACAGCAAACGCACATTATTTAATGTATTTATATATTTGTATTAGGAATTTACTGTTCATCATTGTTATATGGCCTGTTCTTGGTTCTTTTAACCCCTTAACGCCTGTTGTTGCAAATATGCGACTAACCGTTTGATTAAATCAACCAGCCAAGAAAGCGCCTGCATTCCTCCAATGATTGTTAGTGCATATTCGCTACGGACCTAGGAACCTTTGACAAGCACTTGTTTCTAGTGGGATCGCAAAGTGCTGGACTTATTTCCAGTTTTAATATTTGTGTGTATTGTGTTGGTGACAATAATTGGTGTTGGTGGGAATATTTATTATTGAATGCCTGCTGTTGGGTGAATAAATAAAACATAGTTTTTTCACTGTTATATTACTCTGTTATTGTTATCTTAGTATGGACCATTATGCCTGCTGTAGCAAATTTGCAACATACCAAATTTACCTCAAATAGACCATATTGCCTGTTGCAAATTTGCAACATACCAAAATTTCTATTTATTTTTTGTGCAAAAGTGAAATTAATATAATAATTTAAAAAAATAATTTACCTATGTAAATAACATTAAAGCTTCTAAAGTAAAAAAGGTCCCGTCATTTGAACAATACATTTCTGTCACTAGGTTGGTACCCTCAAGGGTACGTCTTTAGATTATAATCAGCAATAGCAACAAGGGAGTTCCAAAGACCATAACCATGGGACAAGGGTGTCAAAACCAAGGAAGCTAGGCAAACAATTTAAGAGAGCAAAAGCAGACAAGAAAACCAGAAAACAAGCAGAGATCCAAAACCAGAGATATAAGAAAAACAAACAGGGCTAGACAAAAGGAGAATAGACAGACCAATAGATACACAAAGATGACAGAAGATGCAGTGAAACACTTGGTACACAATGTAAGGTTGGCAATACTTCACAATGAGACAAACAGACAAACAGGTGTATATAGTCCATTGGTAATGAGTAGTAGCTGAGAGTGTTTAGTACTCTGGTGATGATGATCTGAAGTGTTGTTCCTGATACAAGGTTGCATAATATAGAGGTGTGACATATTCTGAGAATTGTAGTGTGTGGTGG
>BRDA01005470.1:31212-51248 GCA_036984385.1 Crenuchus spilurus | reverse complement strand
GTCCTTTAAAGTGAGTTTCACTCTTCCTCTTGCATTTGCTGTACCAAGGGAGAAATATGTATCATATTTATGACTCCAGGAAGCCTGAGTAAAACTGCAGACCAGATCAACTTTTGGAAAGATGGACTCACACACCTTAAGGGTCACATAACAGACTGTACTCCCTGCATTTCCTCCTTACAAACATTTAACCGAAAGTTTATTACACATTCTATGCAGTTAATTAATAGCTGTTACAGTGTGTTCCATTATAATAAAATGTCAGTGGTTGATGTGGAAATGGCCTCATGAATGTCAGTAGAAGAACATGGGGCAGTGACTCCTGTTAAGGACGTACAATTAATGAGTAATGGCAAAAACAGCAAACGCACATTATTTAATGTATTTATATATTTGTATTAGGAATTTACTGTTCATCATTGTTATATGGCCTGTTCTTGGTTCTTTTAACCCCTTAACGCCTGTTGTTGCAAATATGCGACTAACCGTTTGATTCAATCAACCAGCCAAGAAAGCGCCTGCATTCCCCCAATGCCTGTTAGTGCATATTCGCTACGGACCTAGGAACCTTTGACAAGCACTTGTTTCTAGTGGGATCGCAAAGTGCTGGACTTATTTCCAGTTTTAATATTTGTGTGTATTGTGTTGGTGACAATAATTGGTGTTGGTGGGAATATTTATTATTGAATGCCTGCTGTTGGGTGAATAAATAAAACATAGTTTTTTCACTGTTATATTACTCTGTTATTGTTATCTTAGTATGGACCATTATGCCTGCTGTAGCAAATTTGCAACATACCAAATTTACCTCAAATAGACCATATTGCCTGTTGTTGCAAATTTGCAACATACCAAAATTTCTATTTATTTTTTGTGCAAAAGTGAAATTAATAATCTCAACAAGATTTACCATCTACTTAAAGGCAAAAACACACATGAAACATTTTTTCATATACAGCTACATAAATTCAGGTGTTAAGGGGTAAAGCTGTACTGACCCATTGTTATTAGTATTTTCATAATATAGACTAAATGAACATTTCTGGTGCCTCTGATCCATAATAAATATTAGTATTTACTCTATTTAGGACAAAGCAAATGTAAAATTATTAAACAAAAAATAATTTACCTATGTAAATAACATTAAAGCTTCTAAAGTAAAAAAGGTCCCGTCATTTGAACAATACATTTCTGTCACTGGGTTGGTACCCTCAAGGGTACGTCTTTAGATTATAATCAGCAATAGCAACAAGGGAGTTCCAAAGACCATAACCATGGGACAAGGGTGTCAAAACCAAGGAAGCTAGGCAAACAATTTAAGAGAGCAAAAGCAGACAAGAAAACCAGAAAACAAGCAGAGATCCAAAACCAGAGATATAAGAAAAACAAACAGGGCTAGACAAAAGGAGAATAGACAGACCAATAGATACACAAAGATGACAGAAGATGCAGTGAAACACTTGGTACACAATGTAAGGTTGGCAATACTTCACAATGAGACAAACAGACAAACAGGTGTATATAGTCCATTGGTAATGAGTAGTAGCTGAGAGTGTTTAGTACTCTGGTGATGATGATCTGAAGTGTTGTTCCTGATACAAGGTTGCATAATATAGAGGTGTGACATATTCTGAGAATTGTAGTGTGTGGTGGTTTCGGAAAGACAGGGAGAGACTGAGGGTGTGACAGTGACCATTTTAAAAATATAAAATTTAGTCAAAATTTAGAACAATGATTTACACACAGTTTTGTTAGGACATGTAAGTACATTTACCTGGATCATGATGTTTATGTCATCAAACTTTGAAAAAAATCTGTCAAAATAAGAATATATTTACAGAATGGACCATGCATCCCAAATTTGTATGAAATTTATCTTCAAAAAAGTCACCTTAACCAGCACAACGGCCAGCCTTGGATATGTGCAGTTATAATTACCACTGGGAGCTCTAAACCAATGGAATTGGAAACGGCAACATCTGTTGGCTAATCATGCCACTTTTCCATAAACATCTCTGCCTAAATCCTCACAAATTTCCATCCCAGACCTGTAGAGTTTAGTTTTGGGGGGTTTCAGACAGCAGCTGTTGTGCGTGTGTCTGGTATATTGGGATATTTGATTTGATAGCTGTGCTGAGTGCTGCATTGCTCGGCGGTCATTACTGAGGAAGATGATGAGGTGCTAGTAGCAAAAATTGCACTGTTCTGCGTTGTGGAGTGATGCAGATCCTTTCTGTTTTTTAGCTTTCTAAAAGACGGAACTACTGATATTTTATTCAACTGCACTGACCAAAACAACCAGCTGTGATCCAGCCGAGCTGCTATGCTCAATAAGCATAGAAATATGATTAGATATGAATAGAGCTGCTGCTGTTTTGTGTTTTAGGACAACAGCAGAGCATCTAGGTTGAATGTAATCTGAGAATGCTGTTATGATTCACACCTTCATGAACAATACGTCATACCTTTTATAAGTCATGCATATTTTAAATGAATAAATACATTCATGCTTTGACTGGTTGGACAGTAAAAGTCTGCTCCATGTTCAGCTTTGAAGACTTTTATGTTGGCATGAAGTCCATAAAGTTTGGTGCCATCCTAAGCTCCCCATTAGCATGACTCATGTTACACTGAATACCTCGGCAGGGAGGACAGGCTACAGAAGAAAAGTTTGATCCATCGCTCAAATTTCGGCACTCTAATGCGCAGAGAGGCTTTGTGCTCACTCCAAGTGGCTTCTCAGCCACAAAGCCTAAGCCTGAGTTTAGGGATTTCTATGTCCGTCTATGCTGAAGGAGGTGAAGAACAGGCCATGATTGGGCGCTGATTACTGTACAGCGAGTTCAGAGCTGTACTCATTAAAGAAGAGTCGCTCATGGCCGTTAGAATAATGCTGTCTTTTTTTCCATACTCCAGTGAAATCAGCATGTCATTAGAGGAGGCTTTCCTGCACATAGTCAGTTGGGAGAAGTAGGGCCTGGTTTATTTGGACGTGAACACAATTACAGATGAGGATCTGTAAGCCAATTTTTGCTGATCCCCCCCCACTCTCTCTCTCTCTCTCTCTCTCTCTCTCTCTCTCTCTCTCTCTCTCTCTCTCTCTCTCTCTCTCTCTCTCTCTCTCTCTCTCAGGCCCTATTCATTTCTTCCATGCTTCCATCTCTTAGTATCTTAATCCTTGCCTTGGCTTGATTAAATGCCAAACCCTTTGTCCTCCTATTCAGTAATCAATACAGACTTGCCAATGAAATGGGCCAAATAACAATACATTTCTTTCAGGCTTATTAAGTTGATCTTCAAGTAGTTTTATTTTCCCTGAGAGTTACATGCTTTATTTAATCTCTGCTAGTTTACGTTAACCCATTGGTGCCATTTCACCATGTGCCTTTTTAATCTACTGTTCTGCTTTAACCATTGTGTTTTGTTGACATTGACTTCACTGTTGTGTGAATAAAATATTACATTTAAGTCAAACTGAACTATTTTTCTTGCTAATATTATGTCATTCTGTACTAAAGATATTTTAACTTTACGCTGAAAATAAGTGGGTTTTCACGCTCATCTATCTTATTGTTATAATCTGTTTTCCGTCATTAAACTCTTTCACTCCAATGTAATAGCATAAAGAAACACCACTAATATTAGCATGACTATATCTTCTTGCATACTGTATTGCAATGTACTGAATTGTAACCAGTGTATATTACTAGGCTCTTCCCAGTACAGAGCTCTAGTGTCTAGTATTTGCTAACAACATTAGTCTTGCATTTCTAAACTAAATCTCTAAATTAAAGATGCAACATTAGGCTGTAAACATGTCTTAGCTAATTGAACACATTTGATGGTGGTAGACATGAATGTTGGGTGAAACATTCTTTTATTACAGTGATAGAAAACCCAGTAGTATAGAGAAAGCTCCAGTTCTAAGTGCTAATTGTACTGTGCCCGATATGGACATTCACATGCTGTGACTGCTCTGTGGCAGATGTTAATGAATTCAGCCACCAAAGTTTAACTATTGATCATAGATGTTACATTAGAGAGTTTAAAGACAGAGTATGTGATTTGTCTTGCAAACAGTTTTTGTTATATTTCCAATAGCCATCAGCAAGTCAAATGCTCTGAGCACATAAAGAATCTTTTTTAAATATATAAGCCACAGAAATGTAAAAACCCAGTTTAGCCATTTCACTCTGACAGAACAAATTGATTGGATGGACTGCATGCCTGTCCACCTTCCTACCTTCCTACCTCATCCTGCCTATACACATATGCACACAAACATATACAAGACCTACACTGCTGAACAAAACGGCCTGGAAAGCCATGCAAAGGTTGCTGTTTTACTACTAGACATATGATTTGTTTTGTGTATGTTGTGATTTGTTATTTTGCTGAATGATGTAGACTGAGTAAGTAGCTGCTGTAGTAAAGCTGTGTAGCTGGCTTTGTTTATCTTGTATGTATGTATGAGACCTGAGGTAGGTAGATAGTGTTGTAAGCATTCTCTTTATGAGTCAAGCCCTGTGTGTTTGTGTGTTTCAGGGGAGTGGCTATAGAAGAAGGTCTAAACGTTAATGGTGGAATTTTTTTTTGTTTGCATTAAAAATAGCTTACTCTTAGTAGTTTCAACTAAGGATGCACCAAAATAAAAAATTTTGGCAGAAACAGAACAAAATGAAACATAACCGAATGTTTCATGTTGGAATACTGTACATTATATTTTATTTCTATAAATCCTTATAACCTTATTACTTAGCTATTTTACAAAATAACTATTGTAGTTAGGAATCTCCGTGTTTTTAGTTAAGAATGTCTTGTAAGTTTATTTAACATCATAACAAGAGTTAATTAAAAAACATGAAACAGAATCATGAAAAGAGTTCAAATGAATGATGTAAGCTAACGCAAACACCAGCTAACACAAACCCAAGCTAAGGCAAACACGGACACGAGCTAACACGGACACGAGCTAACACGGACACGAGCTAACACGGACACGAGCTAACACGGACACGAGCTAAGGCAAACGCAAACACGAGCTAACACAAAGCTAAGCGGCTGTATTCTGGCTTCATCATAGCAAGTGTAGTTTAGTAAATGTTGTGGTTGTAGTTTGTTGTCTTCTTCTATTTCACCACCAAACTGTAACTGTGCTGGTGAATCTGTGTTTTGTTAACTGGTGAGAAAAAGCACAATTCTAAATGCCAAATGAATGTCCAATATTAAATTAACTTTACAGCAGTAAAGCTATACTCTGCTTCCTGTCTACAGCTGAGAACTAGAAAAAGGTCACAGTGTCATTAAAAACATCATTGTTCGCTATAAATTATTCTGACTTTTCACTTATTCAGCTGAACACAAAGTGTTTGTTTTTGCTATTTTTGGCCAAGTAATTTTGGTTGTCACACACACACACACACACACACACACACACACACACACACACACACACACACACACACACACACACACACATACTCTTTGGTTAACCTGTGCAGCTTATCACTTGTTTTGAAGTTTATTCGAAAAATGTTGCAGTAGAATATCCTGTCCTCAGCTGTGTTCTTGAGCTGAACTAGGTTATATCTCTTATGTGGCCAGTGACGAGGGTGGGTCGTGGTGTCGTTGGGGCTAAAGGCTGTTTGGGTGCGTGGTAGCGAGACACTCCTTCAGGCTCCACATCAGACAGAGTGCCTGCCAGTCACCAAGCACAGCTCTGTGTGTGTGGAAGGGAGAGATTACCCCTTAGGCTTTAAGAAGGCAGCTGCTGCTAAACTATGTGAAGTATGCCACAGTCTCACTTGAGGAGCTTCCCTCCACCCGCCTCCCGTTTTTTTTCCCGAGGTACAACATAGGGCCAATATGCATCTGTGTTATCATTATCGTAATAAATTATCTCACAATGTGTTTTATAGGTATTATCAATCTTCTAGAACAACTATCATTGCATGTATAGCAAAATCATTATGTAAGTGACGTAGAAAGACCCAATTATAGAAAATGTAAAATGCATAGTAGCAACTAGGTTGCAAGTCTATTGCAGATTAGCTTATTATTTTACCACTTTTTAATTTTGTTCTGCTGTATTTTCTTAGACTTGTGATCATGATGCAATATTTTTTCCATGTTTAATATTTTTAGTCTGCAATGTATTCACTTCCACCCATTTGAGAAAGTTCACCAGGGTGAAATAGGGTTAAACTACAGCTTTCAAGGCCATCGTGTACACTCTCCTCCTCCACTTTTCTGCTGGATAGAGCAGTAATTAGCAGGGCTTTTGGTTCACATATAAAAAGGACGTGTCCCCTGGGTGCAAGGGCTGAGTTTGAGGGAGAAGAAGTCTAAAGTGAGCTCATTTATCAAGGACAGGGTTCCTCTCACCACATTAGCGTAGCAAAAAATACGTCTGTAAGAGTACACAAACATGCGCCTTTATGCATCATTTTGGCAGTGATTTGATATCTTTATTGAAAGGGATCTCTGCAGAAACAGGAACAGCAGACAGTGTCTGGAGGAAACCAGGTGAAAAGACTTTAAATCAAATCAATATTCTGCAATCCAGGACACTGAAGTGTTTTGAATCACTTTCTCAGTCAATTGGGAGAAAAAATAAGTGGATACAGGAGGGGGATAAACAGCAATTGATACTGTTAGGCCTGTCACCTGACTTACATTTTGAGAAGCAATGGAAAAGGAAGACCATTACAGTCATTCTTACAGAGGGGAGTCAGTTTTCACTCTCAGGCACAAGTGATGTTTGTGCCAAAGTTATGGAATCATCTCACTTAGTCTGTTTGTGGAGCTTTTCAGTGGAGAAGTGCAGTGCCACATTTAAACATGAACTGTCATACATTTTACATTCATTACATATAAAGTGATCGTTATCTTCTGTTGGCTGCAGTGTTTTATCAACACTTTCTGTTCTAGTTTATTTTAATCAGTTTTCAGCTCACTGAAGATCTGAAGCCTCAAAACACAGAGAACTGCTGTCCAAGGCTGTTGTGTTTTTTGCATGACAGTGCACATCCACACATCAGTGCCCATACTGCTGATATTCTCCAAAAACTTTCTTTTGAGGTGTGAAAGCACCTTCCCTGTAATTTTTAACAGGTCCCATTAAAGAAGCCATAAGAGGACCGACATGATGAAGAGGTGAAGACAGTGGTACGTTCAAGGATCACAGCTCAGCCAAAAACTTTAATGAGGGAATGAACAAAGTGTATTGAAAAGCAGGGAGATTGTCAAAAATAATGTATTTGTCTTTGCTAAAGTGATTAAATCCAATTATACAGCCAGAGTGCTTACTCACCCGTGTGTGTGTGTGTGTGTGTGTGTGTGTATCACTGTTTAGTCTGGCTTATAGCTCAGAAATCCAGAATCTCTGGCCCCGAGTGACTCAGCAGGCTAAGGTGCTGACACTATGATCATAGGATCATGAGTTCGAATCCCAGTCATACTGTTTGCCATCAACAGCCGGGGCCCAAGAAAGCAAAAAGTTGGCCTTGCTCTCTCTGGGCGGGTAGATGGCACTCTCTTTCCCTATCACTCACACATTGCAATGTTCGCTGGCTCGGGCGTCTACTGATTGGTCCATTCAAAACTAGAGACCCTGTGCTTTCCTCCAAGCACGTTGGTTCCCCAGGGACGGTGTATCAGCGGTAGTTCGAAAAGAGGCAGTGGCTGTATTGCACGCAACGGAGGAGGCGTGTGCATGTCTTCACCCTCCCAGAGTCAGGAATAGTGCAAAGTGATGGGAGAGCCGCTAATGGGTTGGGTTAATTGGCGACTACCACATTGGGAAAGAGAGAAAATTGGCAAAAATTCTAAAAACATAAAAAAGTAAAATAAAAATAGAAATCCAGAATCTCAAATTATTGGAATATTTCATTTTGATTTTGAATAATTACTATTTAAACTGTATCAGCATTAAAACAAAATGTCACTATATGTGTAATCTGCATAAATTTATGACCGTTTTTTAATGCAGTTGTGAACTTTGTCATGATATTCTACTTTTTGGAGATGCACTAGTATTATTCATAGATATTTATGCCAAAATTGTTGTGTCTTGCTGACTTCCTCATAGTTTTTGGAGGTAGTGCAGACCCCAGAGGCACTGTGGCCTTGCATCCTTTTTGCCTTTTATGGTTCGTTTCTCTTGCATTTTGACACGCAGTGCTTTGTAGAGAGATTCGATGCACTCAGATGAACTGTGAAGTCTTTCTTGCTGGTTTGTCGTACTGTGATGCTGCTTCTACTCTCTGACCTCTGATGTTCTGTTCTGGTTCTGTGTTTTGCCAGTCACAGCTAAGCAACATCCATAATGTTTTTATAGGACACTGTAGCATGCTGGGCTCTGCTTTGAATGGCTTCATTCCCGGCCGTCTTGCATCCTGCTTTGTATATGATTTGTCCACTCTGTCTTTGGATTTCCTCACTTCATTCCAACCTTTCCTTTTCCTCCTCTTCTTCGCTCGCATTCGGTCTTATCTCTCCTCTCCGTACCTCTCTCCCTCTTTTCTCTGCCACGCTACACTGCTCTGTGTATTAGCTGTGGTTTGACTCATCCCCTCCTGTGTCTTTGTGGGATGTTGAAGGCACTGAGTCAGAAAGAAGGCACACAGAGTTGCAGTTCCTTATTGAGCCTTTCAGGCTAACGGCTGCCAAATGAAGAGGTAGCCTGGCCAGTGTCCAGCTGATGGAGACGCCTTCCTCTGATCACATCAACCTCCACAACAGCACACACCCATTCTCTGCTTCCAATGTAGCATGACTAAAGACAGGACCCATCTGTGCTTTCCCTGGCCAGACACTCACTTCAGGCATTCGTAAATGTCAGCAGAAAAAATTTTGATATGTCCTTTGACACATTTGCTGCTTTGGCGACAGGCTTGGAAACACTGCTGGTGTTGCTAAGCTTAGTTTTTTTCCCCTCATCTATTATCTTATGAAACAATGTCCCATTTCTATCAAGCTTTATAAACATAAAGGCCACTTTGTACCACCATGTTCCAGTTTGTCATCATGCTTTTCCATGGCCATGGCTTTGTGACTGTAGTTTACTCCTACAGGTCTGAATAACTGTGGCCATTAAATGCTTCCATGGCATTTTTACACCTTGCCCCCTTTTTACATTCCCATTTACATCGCCTTTGGAAATAGTGATGTGCAGTTTGAAGGTCTGATTTGTTAAGGAGCTATGAGCAAGTTTGCACACAAGTAGTGAGCACTTTTTCTCTGAATCCTGGCTGCCATGGTATTGTGAGATGCAGGATAACACTCACATCAGCATCATTTCACCAAGAAAGCCTGCTTTACAGATAACAGGGATGAGAGAACTGGCCTTTCATGAAGAGAGAGAATGGGAAAGTGCTTTCTTCACTTGTATTATCAAACAAGAAAAGAGGTGACAGGAGACTAGCTGTTCTATATCATGGCTCAATGCCATGCTCTTAGCTAGCCTCTCAGTGTAGGAAGATTCTAATGTTTTGTCTTTTTCTTCAAAACAGTAATTCCACTGTTTACCTTGTTGCCATGATGTTACCATGGCATACAACCTGTATGCATCTTAAGCCAAAAGGAGATCTGACCATGCAGTGATTCAGTGTTCAAAAATGGCTTTTCAGCTGAGGCAGTAATGTTTCATATTACTTAGATTATTCTGTATGCCCCATGGCCACTGTGTCATTAGGAAATAGGAAATGTTGAGGTAAGTGTGCAGAATGAAAAGAATGAAATGCAATGAACTTCATTCGACCTTGACTAGTCTTTTGTCTGGAGCAGAAGTTTCCAGTCCATTTCCTTTCACTAATTACAGTATTTATCCTTGTAATATATTGCAGTATCCAGACCAGTGTTACATTAGGGACTTGTTATTATAGCCACTTAAACATGCCAGATTCACTCATTGTTTAGGTTCAGTGCATCTTGCACATTTTTGCCATGTTGAAGAATTTAGTAGTAATTAGCAGCAGACTACATAAATATGGATTATTAGCATTGCAATTACTATTGCTGTTGTACTGCTTTCTTTCTCATTGAAACAAATTCTTATATGTCTTTGTGTGCACAGGTCGAGCTCTGATGAGGCTGACGGACAGAAAGCTGGAGAGAATGGGGATCATGCAGGAGAGTCAGAGACAGTTCATCTTACAGCAGGTTCTGCAGCTGCGTGTTCGAGAGGAGGTCCGCACCCTACAGCTCCTCACACAAGGTACACCCACACTCACATCTGTAATATGTCTCTGATAATGCCAACTGATTCTAAAGCCTGTGGTTCTGGATAACAACAAATCCACTTGGATATATGCAGTCATATTGGAATTTTATGACCACCTGCCTAATAGTGGGAATAACCACCCTTGGCACTGATGTCACATTGTGGCATAGACTGTATTAGGTGATTGAAAACATCCAGAAACAGTCCTGGTCCAATGTTGGGTATCGATTGCTCTGTACCATTCGCCGGAGTAGTCATTCCTTTCTAGTATCAATGGCTCGTAGAGCACCACTGTTATGAAGTTGGGAGGCACTCAACGTACAAGAATTTCATTTTCAGTACACCTTCACTACAGCAGCTCTAGAGCATCCCACAAAGTTTGTGTTTTCCAAGATGTTGCCACCCTTCTTGCAATGCCCTGTCGTACATAAGTGAAATTGTGTCATTAGCCTGTGATAAAATATAATCTGTAATATAATTACAGATAATAATTAGCCTTTTCAGGTGCACTTTCTGTGCATGTGTTATGGCCTGTTTCCATGGAAAAATGTATATGCTTCTCTCCATTATGTATTTACATCTTGTTTGTTTAAAACTGTAAAGAATTCTGCAGAAAACTGATTAAGATATAATTATATATTCTGCTAGATTTAACAACAGCAGCAGACACAGTAGCTAAATGGAGGCACAAGCTTCCATCATGTGTTTACCGGCAAAATAACATGACTTACAGCAATTAGCTTATAATATTAAAACCAAGATGAAGGCATCCTGTGGTCTCTGGCATTGAGATGTTGGAAGCAGATGCTTTAAGTTCTGTAAGTTGTGAGGTGGAGCTGCAACAGAATGGATTTGCTGTTTCAGCACATCCAATAAGTGCTTGATCAGATTCAGATCTGAGAATTGGGAGGCCGTTGTCAGTAGATACTAACCACTGCTGACTTGGAGCACCATACAAACCTTGTTGCTTTGGAGATGCTCCAACTCTGTTGTCTGGCCACATTACTTTTGGCCCTCGTCAATGTCACGCAGGTCTTTACACTTGCATATTTATCTCCGGCATCCAACACAGTGTCTACAAGGATTGAGTGTTTGTGTATCATCTTAATGTATCCCAAACCTTCACTTGTGCCGTTGTTATGAAATTAGTAATATTCACATCTGTGAGTGGTATTAATGTTGGAATGATTGTGTAAACTGTGAGAGAGGGTTCTGTAGAAAATGAGTGAGTATAACATTTTCTTGTGAATGAACACTGCTGTCTGTTTATCACTATATATCTTGTTGACTTCTCCACTATTTCAAACCCTGTGCCTCACAAGTGTGCAGTTTGTAAGCTTATACTGTGTCTGCACCAAAACACATGTGCTTATATATCCATCTAGCTCTGTTTACATATTATAGCACATCGGCATAATTGGACTGATTGAGCCAGACAAGCAAAGAAACATAGAACTCCTATGAAACCCAAATGTGTAAATGGAATAACACTTTTTGGTGATCATTGACTCAGAAAAGAGGTTTGGGGCTGTCACTGAGGCTGTGTCACTGTGGTACAACTCTGAAGCCTTCAGTGATTTCAGTTTGTGAACATACGGCATTCTGTTGTAATTGCTTTATTTTATTAACTCCACTCATCCTGTCCTGATGAGTTATTAAAAGATATAAACGTGCTTATGAAAAAGTGAATGTAGTGAACCTTGAGGACCATGATGTACCTTTTAATGGTACATTTACATTTCTTGCTGGTGTAAAATGTGCTGTTCTGTAACTTTTTGGAAGCATAATGTTCCCTCTTCATGACCATTCGTTCAGCTTTTGAGATTTTTTTCTTAACATTATAGTGACAATTATCAAAATTAAAATGTCAGGTTATACTACTGTATGCAAAAGTTTGGCCACATCTGGTTAAAATTCTAGTGTATCTTCAAAAATTAGAATATTGTGAAAAAGTTCATTTGTGTTCATAATTGAATTAATAAAGGTAAAATGTCATATTTTGTATTTATTACACATGAGGAGACATATTTCAAGCGTTTACTTGTTTTAATATATATTCATTGTGAATAGTAATTTACTCAAAATGAAATATTTTAATCTGAGATTCTGCATTTCTGCATATTTCTGACAAAATGATAATTTGGAAAATAAATAAATAAATAAAAATCTACTAAAATAATAAACATAAAATATGAGTTTATTAGACTTGAAAATGTAAATGAAACACAATTAATTTTTATAGATTTTGTACATTAAACTAAATGAACGTGTCCTCCACAAAGAACATACAGTACTTTTTTAATGAACATTTCCTGTTTATGTGATTAATGTAACAGAATAAAACAAGGTAAATGTAGTGTACAGAGCCAGATATTGCTACATTACTTGAACTGAAACAAGATCTAAATTGACCTTTTAGATGAGAAATGATTTAAATAACCACAAAAACACAATAGTATCAAGATCTGATAACAGATCCCACTTGGAAGTAAGTTAGCCTTCACTTTCCTTCACTTCTTTCTTTTATGTGTAACATGAGAAGGAAGTAATATTATACATGTTTGACATTTGACAGCCAGTGTTACCTTTTGCAATTTGTTTAGTTTAAGTAAAGATGGTATTGACAATGAGGAGATGAACCTCATATAATTGACCAAAATGAATGATTTCATTTAGAATTTCAGAGGTAAGTTAGACATGATAATATATATTATGTCATTTTATGAAATATTTTAATGCTATTTTTACTGCAAAAAAATGGGCATTTTGGTGAAATTATAAAATGTATTGATTTAAGTTAACAGATTGTACAGAGAACTTTTATTTTTTATTTGACATTTTACAATAAAATATAAAATGTGGTCTGTAAAAAAAAAAGTCATGCCACATTTAACATAGTTTTTTATTTATTTATTAAATTCAGAAAATAAATAGTATTTGAGCAGAAAATATTTTCATTTGTTCCCTGTAGAGGTGAATGTTAATTATTTTCACTTAGAAAATCAACAAAACATTTCATTTGACCAGAGATTTGCAAACTTTTACACTTAATTGTACATGATCAGGAGTTTCAAATAAAATAACAGCAAAATAGACTAACATCATGTAAGCTACTTGTGACTATACAGTTCATAAACTATCTGTAATTGTTAAAATAGGTGTAATTAGTCTATTGTTTGACACATACAGTTGTGCAGTTTTCTGCAAATGTTGACCATACCCACATTATATACACAGTAAATCTGCCAGTGTTAAATCAACACTATTAGAGTTAAATTAACACTGAGGGTGTCAAAATGTAACACTCTCAGTGTCAATTTAACTCTAATAGTGTTAACATTGGCAGATTTACTGTGCATGATAAAACATGTTATGATATTTTTTTACACATTTTCATTGATTATGCAGAGGATAACACTGACCTCACACTTAGCAGGGACTTGTGCCCAGTTAAACTGACATCAGTGTGAGGCTGTTATTATTTTCTTCTCTCAGATATACAACATGACGACCAAGACTTGGTGTACCTTGTCTACTTCCTGACAGGCATGAGAACAGACAGCACACATATACACCGAGGGGTCCTGATTCAGTACTAGTTGACAGCATGAAAAAGAAAAGTGCAGTAAGCTCAGGACAGGCTAACTTCAGCCTCTGACAGACAGTGGAGAGGAAAGGATGGTGAATGTCTATTTGTTTCACACTGGGCTAGTATTAACTTCTTTACACCTTGTCAGTGTTGCAAAAAGTGTTTTTTTTTACTAAAGTCATGCTAACTGTACCTTCTGTCCAAACAAACTGTGGAATTATAGAGCATTTAACTGGAGGATGCTGACAGAAAAGAGCAAATTATTTCTTCACATGGTAATGAAGCCATCCATTGTACTGTATTTGACTTGAGATAAGCAAGTTTTAAGACCTTTGAATGCAAACAGAAGAAAAGCTAGACAACCTTTCTCTCTAAGATGCTACCTTTATTCAAATGTGGTGGCAGAATCTACATTAGTCTTAGCATTCTGTCCACACTGATGGCCTAGCAGTTATTCCAGCGCTCAGGCAGCGTCATGCAGACGGACAGTAATTAACCTTTAAGGCTCATTGGGCCATGGAAGGAAAATAATTAGATCTTGGCTCCCTGAATGCCAGCAGGGTGATTGGAAAGTAGTGGCTTTATCAGTTACAGTCAGCCAAGCAGTAGCAGTCACTTATTGTTCATATCCCATGTAGCAAACCACTGGGCAGAAAGAACTGATTCACTGTTGTCTTTCCCATCACTTTTGTCACCATCAGAGCTGAGTTTGTGTAGTCGTTGGTGCACACTAGTCTTGGTGAGAAGACGTCTGGAGAATGACTCTCCACTAACGGTAGAAATCCTTTCCACAAAGCACATTAATCAGATTAGTTTTGCATGTCTGGAGCCTCAGCAGCTTTGCCCCTTCAGGAAGAAGGTTCTGCTGGTGCTAGACAACATTTAAAAAATTCATGTGTATGTGAAAACAATTGAACTGAGTGACATTTCAATTTGAGGTGAACTTTATTTGAATATCATGTGAAGATGCTCACAGAAGAGCTTTCAGACAGCAGACAATTCTGGATCAAGTACAGCCAAATTATAGCATTTATGACTCATTTATTGCAGTGATGAGTGTAGTGGACCAGTACTAGCCTGGGATGTGTGATCCCATTATCACTTATCACTTACTATCTCTACTCTATTTCTACAGTGCCACATCAAAACAGAATATTGTTAAAATTTTATTTGGGTTCATAGTTTAATTTAAAAAAGGCAAACTGTCATATTTTATATTGAGTACATGTATTGGATAACACCACTGAACCTCATTTGGTAGACTGGTCTTCGATACCTAGTTTGGGCATTTATACAGTGCTTTACCAGTCCTTGGGCAAGACTCCTAATGACAAATTCACCTACAAATGTGACATGGCTATAAATCTGGTGAAAAACTACAGGAAACTTTTGACCTCTGTAAAGGCTACTGTACCACATATTAACATTGATTTTCACAGGTGTTCAAATACTTATTTGCAGCAGTAACACACAAATATATTATTAAAAAATCATACATTTTGATTTCTGGATTTTTTCTTTTAGATTATGTCTCATGATTATGTCTCTAAGATGAAAATTTCAGACCCCTCCATGATTTCTAAGTGGGAGAACTTGCAAATTCGTGGGGTGTTCAAATACTTATTTTCCTCACTGTAAGTGTAAAATGTAAAATTACATTTCAAACCTTTTTAGTTTGACCACTGATCTGCATGGCTAACAGCTCATGAAAATCAGTGATCTCACTTATTAGAATATTTCATTTTATGTTTGAGTAAATTGCTATTCAGACAATATCAACTTTAAAATAAAAAAGGTTTGAAATATGTAGCATTTAATGAATGTCAAATATGACAACTTTTTGATTGAAATTATGAACACAAATGAACTTTTTCACAATATTCTCATTTTTAAAGAAGCACTAGTATGTTGAGCCAAAATTGGCCCAACTATAGTGAACCACACTGTATAATTTCTAAGTTATGGTTTAAGTAAGTTGTATGTAGAACAATAAAAATAGTAAGTGTGGACAGAACCAGGCCATCACTCAGTTACTGTCTAGGAGGTGACACTTCAACAACCCTGTGACAGATAATGTCTTAACATCAAAAATACATCACAAGCTGTCAATATTAATGTCGCGTATGGTCAGCACCCTCACACAGCAGATGGCTTAGAATGTAGTTGTTCAATTGTGTATTAGCCTTGTGAAAACCACTCGTTCCTAATCATTTTGACACACATACTTCTCATTAGTGTTTTATAGAGTACCTTCAAATCTGTATCCATGACTACATCAAATAATCATCCACTTCACAGCGATGAAGGCGACATGCATCTAGAAGATAAAAATAGATGTTCTTAGCATTCGTTTATTTAATGAATCTCAGCTCCAGACAGCACAGGAAGTGGAGAATGACTAAATCATAAATAAACAAGTTTCATAAACACTTCATTCTTTTACTTTTTTTCCCTTTGAGTGAGCATATTTTTCGCACATTCCAACTGACTTGCCCCTTTTTATGCTTGCATATCTTGGCTTTCCACCAAGCCATTGGAAGCGCAGATACAGCCTACTCAAAGTTCATTCATATTTTGTATGTTATTGAACTTCTGTGTTATACTTTGAGGAATACATTGAGGTCAAACCTCTCTAGTTTTCAGGTTGTCTGCCATTAATTACACGAGAACAGCACTGCCCATAGCAAGTCATTAAAAGTCATTAATCAAACTCATGAATGCTCGCTGTGACCAGTAGCCGATTGGCATTGATGGAAAAAGTCTTTCATTTCCTCTTTCACAGCTTCTTTAAAGGAGAGGAGGAAAATGTCTACATTTTATACTCATCATCGTAAAACTTTAAACTCTTTAAAATACTTAACTCCCAGATGTATCGAATACCCACAGGGCGTAAAGGGGTGCATCAGCTTGTAAAAATGTCAAGATGCTTAAACATGTTTTGAGGTTTTTGCAAGCTGTTTCTAGTGCATTGAATGTCTTCAGGGTCCCTTTAGTGAAGTTGGAGGGGGTGGTGGTTATGTTATAGTAGCATATCTCTCAGAGGGCTTTGTTGTAGGGCTGGTGTTTGATGTGGTTATATACAGTTTTGTAGTATATTAGTGGTAGTTGTACATGTAAAATCACTTGTAGTGATGTCTTTAAGTTGTCATGATGCCAGACAGTAAATATTTAACTGTGCAATTGACAGATATTGACATTGATTGGTCAGGACATCTACCAGTTTTGTTTTATTGTTCTATTTTATAAATCGATGTAAAGAAAGTTTGTTGTAAAACAATAATGCAAACATTTTCCCATTCAGTCAGAAATGAATCTGACTATCTTTAAAACTATATTTATGAAAATCTATTCAGCTGAATGTAAATTTAATTATTTTTGGTGCAGTAAAGGCACTGTATACAATTTCAATGCAGTACAGTTTTTGTTAAATTTCCCACAGTTTGCTAGCTCTCTGTTCTGGTTTCAAGTTGTAAAAAGTTTGGTGTTCGTACTCAGACCTGGGTCTGTAAATGTGAAACTAACACAGTGGCTCAGGACTAGAAACAAATCACTGTTCCAGTCAATCAGCTACAGGATGCTTCTGCATAGGACAGGTGAAAGTGAGGGCCAAGGGCAAAGTCTCATGTAAACTCCTGACGATTTTGACAGAAATAGCTCAGTATTTTGTTCTGTCCTGTTTGTGATGGATAATAACAACTGGCTTGTTTAGCAGCAGCAAAGTGTAGCTACACAATGCTAACCCACAAGCTAGCTAACATGAACCTTGCTAAAGCTAATTATTTGCACTGACGCTGTTTACTTTATATTTGTTTTTGTCCACAAGCCTAGTGTTGTTATTTTGCAGTGTGTCAGCATGAATTTTGGGGCAGAGGTTCTGAAGGAGCACTGAAGGGAGGGGTATGTTTGTTTGCCTGTTATTTTTAAACAATCTGACTGCACAGCTAGTAAACAAAAATGACACATCTGCAGGTAGCCTTATCAATGTGAAATCTAGCAATGTTAGTGCTCCCTCTAATGTCACCACTCTGCTGGGAGATAAAGATATGACTGATAAACGTATTTCTTTGTCAACAAATATTTTATTTTTTCATATTTATAGTTTATCAGATGCAAAAAGACACAACATGATATTAGCATTATATGTCATTCATCCACCAGTTAGCACTCTAAATATCTGCGTTGTCCATTGAAAAACCTGTATTGCTCAATCACTGCAATTGAGCATTATTACACTACACAGAGCACAGCCAGTGACAGTATTGAAGAGCACAAGGCCATATTAAGAACTAAAATGTCTCAGAAGTGTTTGTATTTCCAGCTTCAAAACACTTAGAAATGAATTAAAGTGAATGGTGTGCTTCTATTAAATAGTCTTCTAATGTCTGAGTATAGAAGGCCAATGTTGGCAATGCAAGGAAAACTCAAAAGAGCAAGAGGAAGAAACCTTGAGAGGAACTAAGGCTTAAAGGGAGGAACCCATCCTCCTCCGGTCAACACTAGATGGCCAAAAATAACACAAAGCATAAAATTAGAAACAAAGATGAATGATACATCTCTTACAATGGATAAATAAACTCATTGAATCAATACACGGATACTTAGATTAATCTGTAGAGGATAATGATTGTAGTTAGAACCCTACGACAGGTTTTCTAACAGAATGAAAGTGAGAATTGTCTTCACTGTTGAGTGAGTAGCTGGTGTTCTGTCTTTAGTGTTGGGTTGTAATCAGAGTCTGAGCAGGAAACAGCCTTCACTGGCTAAGCTACATGTTTGAGTAACAGTAGGATGTGAAGATGGGCTATTAACTATGTACGAATAATTGCATTGTTGTGGTTCTTGTTGCTAATTTCAGTACAGTGTCCTGTGCATGAGTAGTCAATATTTTTCAATATCTGTGATAACATTACATGCTTGTATTGCAGTAGCAGTCATATTTGTGATATATCTAAATAACTGTTCATTATGGAGGTTTGTGTGTGATGGAGTGGATTGTAGAGTGGTTTTTACTCTGGAGGTCGTGAAGGAAAGCAAAGCCGATTGGTGTCATTATCTGCCAGAGCCTCAGGATCCACACTGGGAAATTCTCCCTCTCTCCTCCGGAAGGTCAGATTAATTTCATTTTTTTTTAATTGCCTTCCCTGGCGATCCCAAAAGAGACACTATCTCGGTCCTGTTTGGGAAGCTGTGATTAAGTCTTGCTGAAGAGAAGGGAAAAAAGAAGATAGAAAAGAATAGCCTGTCATATAATGCCGCCATAAATTCAGGCCGCATGGAGATATTGCTTATAATGAAGTCCTCTCTTGTGCTTGTGACTCGCTTTTAATGGGAGCACAATCTGGCCGCATTAGATGAGTTTGCACATTAAGCAGAAGCTTTGACTTGCACGCTAAAGTCTGGGGCTCATTACACAAGGAATGGGCTGCACCGTTCAGAAAGTTGACATTGCAGTGCTTGGGGTAGCTACATAAGACTGCAGTGAATGGTTGCCTGTTGGGATGCACAGTGTAGGTGTTTCCACACTAAATTAGTTTCACAGATTGTATGCATTGTTTTTAGTGTGTGTGGATGTCTGTGAATGTTTATCATGTACACTTTTGAAATGACCACAAATTGTCTAATAACATAAATGGTTTGAAGTGTTTTATATACCAGATTAAACATTTAAACTCTTCAAACATTGAATATAAAAGTGAGACAGAGAATTATCCTGTAAGTGAAGGCAAAATGGATGTACATGATCATTCTATTTGTTCAAGTACATGGAATTTTTATTGTCATTTCAGTTATACACAGTACAGTACATATTGGAACGAAACAACGTTCCTCCAGGAACACATTGCAATGAACGAACATACAATAAACATACAATAACTACAAGCTCTAATAAATACAAAAAATACAAAATGCTGCTTGTCTAACTAGACTGAGTCACATTACAGGACAAAGGAGAAATATGATGTTGGTCAGTATGTTTTACTGAGTGAGCAGTTTTTATAATACAATGGGATGGGAGGTAGCAGATTAGCGTTCCTCAGTCTTCTCAGAAAGCAGAGATGCTGTTGGGCTTTCTTACTGGTGTTGAGGGACCAGGTGAGGTTCTCTGTTAGGACATGTGCTTTCCAGATTTGTTCTTTTAGATTATGTCTCTCACAGTGGACATGCATCTAAGATGAAAATTTCAGACCCCTCCATGATTTCTAAGTGGGAGAACTTGCAAATTCG
>BRDA01005470.1:8417-31112 GCA_036984385.1 Crenuchus spilurus | reverse complement strand
GATATGCTTCTTACAGAGCCACTCCTTGGTTATCCTGGCTGTGTGCTTTGGGTCATTGTCATGTTGGAAAACCCAGCCATGACCCAACTTTAATCGTCTAACTGAGGGAAGGAGGTTGTTCCCCAAAATCTCACAATACATGGCCCCGATCATCTTCTCCTTAATATAGTGCAGTCATCCTGTCCCATGTGCAGAAAAACACCCCAAAACATGATGCTTCCACCCCCACGCTTCACAGTAGGGATGGTGTTTTAGGGATGGTACTCATCATTCTTCGTCCTCCAAACACGGCGAGAGGAATTAAGACCAAAAAGTTCTATTTTGGTCTCATCTGACCACAGCACTGTCTCCCATGACTCCTCTGGGTCATCCAAATGGTCATGGGCAAACTTAAGATGGGCCTGGACATGTGCTGATTTAAGCAGGGGAACCTTCCTTGCCATCCACGACTTTAAACCATGACGTCTTAGTGTATTAGCCACAGTAACCTTGGAAACAGTGGTGTCAGCTCTCTTCAGGTCATTGACCAGCTCCTCCCGTGTAGTTCTGGGCTGATTCCTCACCTTTCTTGGGATCATTGATACACCACGAGGTGAGATCTTGTATGGAGCCCCAGTCAGAGGGAGATTGACAGTCATGTTTAGCTTCTTCCATTTTCTAATAATCGCTCCAACAGTTGATCTTTTTTCACCAAGCTGCTTGGCAATTGCCCCGTAGCCCTTTTCAGCCTTGAGAAGGTTTACAATCTTGTCTCTGATGTCTTTGGACAGCTCTTTGGTCTTAGCCATGTTAGTAGTTGGAGTCTTACTGATTGTGTGGGGTGGGCAGGTGTCTTTATGCAGCTATTGACCTCAAATAGGTGCTTCTAATTTAGAATAATAAGTGGAGTGGTGGTGGACTTTTTAGAGGCGAACTAACAGGTCTTTGAGGGCCAGAATGTTTGCTGATTGGCAGGTGTTGATTTTCACAGGTGTTCAAATACTTATTTTCAGCAGTAACACACAAATACATTTTAAAAAAATCATACATTATTTCTGGATTTTTTTCTTTTAGATTATGTCTCTCACAGTGGACATGCACCTAAGATTAAAATTTCAAACCCCTCCATGATTTCTAAGTGGGAGAACTTGCAAATTCGCAGGGTGTTCAAATACCTAACCTAATAAATAACATTATCAGTCATAAATAACAGGGCTGTGGTAGTTTGAGTGGTTAATGGTTATATACATTGTACAGTGTATACAGATTAAATGTTGAAATTAAACTAAGACTAGAAAAATATAGAAGCCTATGAAATATAGCATGTACAAATACAGAGACTATGCAATGTTGAATATGCAGTATCTACAGATGTAAATGAACAAGCAGCAGCATTGAGAATAGATGCTGAAGTGTAGAGTTAAGGGGAAGCTGGTTCTGAACCTGCTGGTTCTTGTGCGAATGGTTCTTAATATCCTCCCAGATGGGAGGAGGGTGAACAGTTTGAGGTTTGGTTGTGAGGATTCCTTGATGTTATGTGCTCTGCGGTGAAGCAGTTCAATGGCTTTATTAGAGCAACAGCAACTGAATTAATAATCTATTTTAGTTAAAGTGACAAAAACATGTCAGAGCATAAAACAAGAAAACATTAATTGGGCAATGATGAAAAATTAAGAGCTAATTAACAGGAACCAACACAAACTTACCAACACCCAGAGCAGAAATATGCTAAATTGCTTGCCAAGGTATGTAGATCTTGTGTCTTGAAGAACAAATGTGATGGAGAATCAGCATTCCTGCATACAGGCTTAGGCAGATCCTCAGCTCTCTGTGGCTTCCTTTCTGCTCACACAGCTTGGCTGAAGAAAGCTCGAGTTCTTGAAGGAGAATCTTTCTGAAGTGTTGAGGTGGCACAGATGGGTTATGGGTAATGTTAAGGTGCCTTTGCTGCTCACTGTACAACCCAAGAATGGATTTTAGATCCAGATTTATAGCAGAATCCTGAAAGTGTTCACAGCTGTCTGTGGAATGCTGAAATGCACCTAAAGCAGTTTGTCTTGGCGGCTCTCAGTAGTTTCTTTAGTGTATTGAATGAGTCATAATGTTGAAGTGTCTGCCTTGAAGTGAGAGGTCTGTATGGGACTGTCCAACTGATAAATATGTAGTTGCTGTTCAAAATATGTTTCCATTTAGTTTTCTGCATAATGTGAGTCCTGCTGATGTCCTTTACAATATTCTAAAATGTCATGATGATTGGACCAATAGAAATGCTGCAGAATTGCATTTAATTAAAATTATCTATTGAAAATAGAGAAAGCCTGTAAAATTATTTTTTTAGACAATTTGATTGTTCTTTGTACATCGATATGTAATGAAGGGTTGTATAAATGTTTTTTTTTACTTCTCATTATAAATATTAGGATGGTTAATACAGTTTGTGTGCCTTTTGTGATACACATTAGCACAATGTTTATATTATTATTATTATTATTAATATTATTATTAATATTATTATTATTATTATTATTATTATAGTTTTGAGAAAAAACAGTTAATTGACTTTATATTTGGAGAACATAATGAAATGTATTTATATTGGACAGCTCTGACTTATGAGTTCCACTAAAGGTGTAATAAGTAATGATGCACTGATATGGGGATTCTGTACCGATGCCAATGTCAGATACTTAATGTACATGTATATCAGTGCTGATGCAAATGAATGTATGTAGTGCAAAGTAGTAAAATGAATCATATGAGGCTTCATCTAAATCTGTCTAAATTCTTCTCTTCAAGAATACAATGTGAAATTAAGTTAAGCATCTGTCCAATGTTTATATATATACAAACTATGAGTAAATACATATGTAATTATTTAGTAAACAAAACAGTGTTAAACAAACTAGAACATGTTTTATATTGTACATTCTTCACAGTAGGCACCTCTTGCTTGGATGCAGCTTTCTTGGCATTTTCTCAGTCAGCTTTATGAGGTAGTCACCTGGAATGGCTTTCAGTTAACAGCTGTGTGTTGTCAAGAGTTCATGACTTGCATATTTTTGCCTCTTAATGTGTTTGAGACATCAGTTGTGTGTCTACTTTGAATAATCTAAAAATCTAAAACATGTTTTGGTTTGTTTAACACTTTTAAGTTTACTACATGATTTCTTATGTGTTCCTTCATAATCTGGATGACTTCAGTATTCTTTTACAATGTAGGAAAAAAAATAAAATAAATAAAAATATTGAATGAGAAGGTGTGTCCAAATTTCCAATACAAAATATTAGTGGATCTAAAAAACATACTTTTATATTAATTACACATGAAGTGACATTTCTTTTTGTTTTACTAAACTGTACAGCAGTGAGACATCACTCATGAAAATTAAACAGGCATATACAGGGTGTTCCATTTGCTTCTTTACCCAAACAGCTTCCTTTGTTTTTTGATTCAAGTTGTTATCCAATACGTGCATTCCATGAGCACTCCTCCTGTACAATGTACCAATACATTATGAACGGATTGTTACACAATCTCAGGGTGAAATAACCATCGTCCCATGCTGTGTCCACGAGGATAACAGAGGGCTTTAATGTCTCACTGCAGCAGCAGGCGATGGAGAAAACTGGACAGGTGCCGGCCTCTACTACAACAATATTAGTGGTCAGAAATTAATACCCATCTACCCACATTATAATCATGCATATCAGTCTTTTTCACACAAACTAAGGTGTATTTAGTCCAAATTTCATCACAGTGTCTTCATTAGTAGTACAGTTATTCATGGTCATTTGGGTAAACAAGCAAACGCGTCACCATATATTTGTCAGGACAACTTTTTTCACTTTCAGAAAAACTTCAAAATAAATGGCAGCTCAGTCTCAGGGCAATGGGACTGTATAGCCACAAAGATACAGCTTGTTCACAGTTGGGACTGTGTGAAGGCTGGTGATAAGTAAAGGGTATGCAGATGGAGCTGGCTAGCGCTATATCTCTCCCTTCTTCAAACACGCAAAGCCAGAAGGGTGAACATCCAAATATTCGTGCTATCATTGCACCCGAAGCAGTGGTGGACTATGGGCCCAATTAAGAGTTCAAAGCTGTTTCTGCTAGAATAGGCAAGGCATATGCTGCATTTTGCATAAATGGAGGTTATGTGCATGTTTGCATGCATTTGTTGTGTGCATTCATGCCTGAGAGTGTGTTTTTTGGTGCGGAGGAGTGTGTGTGCTCATATGAGGTGGTCACATATGGAAGAGGGGGCTTGGATACGTAGAGCTTGTGTATAACCTTCACTCACAGAGCTAATGTTTACCCTAGTTCCTTCCTCTTCTCCATCTGTGCTGATTGTTTGAGGTAGGCTTGAGAGAATAATCACCTTTGGCTTGAAGGAGAGAGAGAGAGAGAGAGAGAGAGTAAGTGAGAGAGACGGAGCGAGAGAACTGGGGGTCCACTCAGAGCAAACCCTTTGATCCTTTCAGTTTGGCCTTGTCACATGCGAAGGTAATTAAAAAGGGGTGTATATGTGATTGTGACCAGAACAATCTTGGCATGGCCTTAATTAGGAATGTTTACAGCAAGTGCTGGAAAGCCCCTGAGAAAAAAAAAGAGCGAGTGAGAGCTAGAGGCCCCTCTGTACTGGGAGCCTTCAACGTAGACATGAAGTCCTGTTAACCCTCATTAGCCTCATGCATCAGAGGAGCGGTTCGCTGCATACAAATGCCAGTCTCACTCTAGGGCTGTACAATATATTTTTTAGATGTTATTCTTAATACAAATGGCGGCAATATGCAAATCAGTCACAGTCAAGTCAAGTAAAATTTATTTATAAAGCACTGTTTACAACTGATGTCACAAAGCAGCTTTACAGGGTTAGTAATAACAAACACCAAATCCCCAGTGAGCGAGCCAATGGCGACAGTGGCAAGGAAAAACTCCCTCAGAGCTGGAGGAACCGAACTCACGGGGGGACCCATCCTCCTCTGATCAACTAATTATAAGTTTTAATGTTATGATGCTGTTGTAGTGTTCAGGTGTACTAATATGGGGACAGTAGTAAAACAGTAATGATAATAATAGTACTTTACTATTAGGCCCCGCCCACATGTATCAAATATTTTTTTCTCTCAGTGTTTTCTGTCTCCAGGTTGGAGATTTTCAGTGCTGTTATGTGGGACGGCATAACTTAGCTGGGATGTCATATGGTTAACTTAATGCTTTTTACTGTTTTCATTTAAAATGAAAGTGAAAATGCACAATCGTTGACCAATGTACTTGCACACACAAGACGTCTGCATTTAACCCATCCATGCAGTGAAACACACATACACACTACTGAACATACTAGAGGGCAGTGGGCAGCTCCTATCCACTGTGCCCGGGAAGCAGTTGGGCATTGCTCAAGGGCACTTCAGTCATATCTTAAACTGTGGGATCAAACCAGCAACCTTCCGGTCACAAGACTGGGTCCCAAATCATCAGGCCACTGTTGCCATGAGCAACTTGGCTGGTTAAATGATTAGATAAATGCAAGTCAATGATTGTGCTTAATGTAGTGAATCTTTAACCATGTCATGTCTCAGGTTGTCATGATAACAGAAGTTTAAAAACTAAACTATTGCTAAAATCTAGGACACCTGTCTTCATCCAGTAATAATATTTATTTCACAAAGTTCCAGGAAAAATCTTTAATTGGTACAGAGTATTAGGTAACACTTAATAATAACTTTCATTAATAGCTCATTAACTAATGATTAATAACTGAACAAATCATTAGTTCATGAGAATTTGAACATAAACAAATGTTTATAAATGACAGTTCATGTAGTAACTAATGACTGTATTCATTTTTGCAGATGTTAACAAATCATTAGTAAATAACTTGTTAATGAAATTCTCATGAACTAATGATATGTTCACAGTTATTAATCATTAGTTAATGAGCTATTAATTAAAGTTATTATAAAGTGTTACAGAGCATTTTTTTGTATATTGCATGAATTTTCTTGCCATTTTAACCATGTTTAGCTCATTTATTGCCATTTATTTCAGTAAAGTGCTGATTGTCCACATTACTAAACTGCCATCACATTGTATGCTCACCAGAGTTTTTGAGTATACTTCAAAGCATATTACAGTTTAATTGTAGTCCTGCTTTTTTTGTCAATATCATGTAGCCCCGTTTCACTCTTTTCACTCAATGATCTGAGCTTTCTCTGTCCTTTCTCTTAACCCTACTAATGTAAACTTAACTTCAGTCCACTACTAATAGAAACTACAAAATAAAGGCACCAAAATTAGCTATTTTGAGTGATATTGAGAAAAAACTTTTCAGTTGACTTGTTTTTGGATATAAAATGTTCTTGAAGTTTAAATAACCTCCACATCATGTCATTTAATATTTTCTTTCCTACAACTATTAAGCCCAAGAGCGTTCTTATGTCCAGGAGTGTACCTAAAATGAAGAGGGAGACTTGCTGATAAAGTAGCAGGGCTGTGATTGGCACAGCTGCTGCTTATGCTGAATACCAAGAACCATCTCACTGTGCCAATCAAAACAGGTTTGTCAGAGCTGGCTGTTTATTTCAGAGAGCTGAAATATGCATTAGAATATAAATGCAGGCATCAGTATATGACCTTTAAGGGGAACGAAGAAATCAGCATCCTGAGATAGCTGAGACTGCATGCCCTCTGCAGGGGTAGAGAGGTGAAGACGCATCTCTCAGGAGAAGGCTTGAAGAGCTCTTAGTGTGACTCCACAGCCGGATGTGAGAAAAGACTTGCGGGGTGGTCTTAGAGCTAAAGATCCTCAATCAGTGGAGAGGAGGAAAGCATGGCCACGATAATCGCCACTTGTCCCGTCTCTCCACACCCGAGGGAAGTGTGATCAGGCCATTAGGGCTAACCTTTCCTAGCCTGCACCTTTTCCTCTTCCTCGATCTGTCCCTTTTTGTCCTCAGGAGCCTTTCTCACATGGCCTCAGTATTGGACACTGAGTGAAAAGAGAAAAGGCCTGAGTGATTTGCTTGGCTCCAAGGTAATGCCATGTTCAGTCTATGTGTCAACCATTATGTTTCCATTCTGTTTGTGAGATCATCACAGCTGAAGAGTCTTCTCTGGCCTAACACTTCTTCATGGATTAGACTGGATAACATATCGGAGATGAATCTGTAGCTGCATTCACATGTCAATTCTTCTATTAAGTTTCTTGATGGATCACATTATGGCAAAGATGTTGTCAGTCCTGTACATGCCACTGTAACAGGGTTGACCCTTCAGCAGTGCAGAACAAAAACATATCTGTGTCATATTAAGGCATAAAATCTAATTCATGTAACCCTGTAATGTGAACGTAACCTGTGTTTTAAGAACCACCAGATTGTGAATTTTGTGAGTGTCTATAAGTATTAAGATTAAGATTAAGATTAACCAATTTCCCAATGTGATTTTCACACAACAATTTGACCTCCGCATTTAACCCATTTTTGCAGTGAAACACACACACGCACACACACACACACACACACACACACACACACACACACACACACACAGTAGTGAACACACTAGGCTGTGAGAATTTGTGCCCAAAGCGGTGGGCAGCCCTTATCCACCGGCGCCCGGGGAGCAGTTAGAGGGTTAAGTGCCTTGCACTTCGGTCATGTCCTGTCTGGGGATCGAACTAGCAACCTCCTTACCACTAGGCTATGGCTGCCCCCCATTATTAGAAATAAAGACCATACATGTGGTAAAGAAAGTGTGTTATTAAAAGAAAGGATGCTTGTGTGTGCATTTGTATATATTTTGTTCCCTAAAAGCTGATTACAGCTGTGGAAAAAATAAAGACTGTGGCTTATACTCTGCTTATATCCCACATGTACTGTTCGTTATGTTCACAGCAGAGTTAACCAAGGACATTTTGTGATGACTTGCCTTTCCCTCCCAACCCCAATCCCCCCACTGTGGTAAGCAGCAATCTCATAAACTATAGGATTGCTTTGATAAACACAGAGAAAGCAAGAAAAAATCATGAACATCATAAATCCCCAAAGGAACTGCAGCCCCAAAGGAGTTGCAGAAACATCTCTGTTTAGTGGGAATCAAGGGAAAATAATGTCTACTGTGTTCAGTATCAGAATCCACAGAATGCCTCTGTCCACTCTCATTTGTCCTGCCCTACAAACCTTGGTTTCCTCTGGAGTCCTCCTTTCCCATATCCCTGTGTAAACCATTTTCACTGTTTGCCCGCCGTAATGTGTGGCATGTGCGTGTAGGTGTTTGCCGGCAGCTGACGCAAAGGACGCTGTTTACCTTCGTCTGTAAACGTCAAGAACGGCCTGCAGCAAAATCGCAATACTCAGTAACTCAGTTGACTCAGTAACTGGGATGCCCTGAAGTTATGCTCTAATTGCAGGTTGTGTAGAAAAACTGGGGGCTTAGATGTTAAGCATCAAGCTGGGGGAAAAAATGACTTCTCCTAAACACTTCCCTACAGCCCTGCAACATCCATCCTGCCCATGCCTTGATTAAGATATCCAGCAGTGGCAGCAATTACTGAAGCCTGACCACGCTAGAACTCAGGCAACAGGATCTGTCAGGACCGGCAAGCCCCTGCCAGTGCATTTCTTTGTGAATAAAGCTTTTATGAAGCACACAGTATTGTGTATGGCCCAACCATGCTGCTTTGTCAGCATCAGTCCTGCTGTCAGTAATGTGCCATTCAGAAGAATGGAGGGAAGCATTCTGTGCAGCTCTCTGAAGGGTAAGCTTATGCATATCAGCGGAGACAGAATAGCAAAAGGGCCTCATTCATACAACCAGCTATTGGTCCTCCCACATTGTTTACTTGTATTGCATCATGACCACATTACTGATAGAATGGCATTGAACAGTGGGACAGTATGAAAAGTATAAAAAGTTTGCTTTTACTTGGCTTGTATTTAATTACAGACAGTATCAACCCATGTCATGTCATGATTTGTCTGTTCAACTTAGTTCTTTTGTTAATATACCTACATCCTCCATTTCCTACATATACCACACCTCCATTTCAGGCCTACAACACATTCTAAAAACAGTACCTGTACCCTGTTTTTCTACAACCATGCCTTTGTAATATGTGCAGAATGTGGTTTTGCACTGTCTTTTTGCAAAATGTATGGATGTCTCCAGAAAATATATCTACTTGAATTCAGCATATGTCGCTCTAAAATCTCAATGTATTAATGACTTTTGCCAAGTTCACTGACACAACCCCATACTATGACAAACTGACTTTTGGGCTTGTTGCTGTTAACAGTCTGAATAGTCCTTTTCATCTTTGGTCTGGAGCACATGGTGTGCATTTCCTTCATACAAAATCTGTAATACTGATTTGTCTGACTACAATTCACAATTCCACTGTATGATGGTTCATCCCTGATGCCTCCAAGCACAGAAAAGTCAATACTGCTTCTGGACATGGTTCACATAAGGCTTACTTGTCAGACAGTGAAGTTTTAAGTGGCATTTGTAAATATAACTCTCTTGTTCATGTGGTTATATCAGGTATTGATGAATGATGGTTCTTGATGAAGTGCTGTCTGAGGGATCAGAGCTCATGTGTTAAGCTTAGGCTTGTGTCCTTTCCCATTATGCACTGAAATTCCTCCATATTCCTTGAATTGTTTCATGATATTATGCACCGTAGTGAGAAATATATACAAATTCCTTCCAAATGCTCTTTGATGAACATTGTTTTAAAACATTTCAATAATTTTCTTACACATTTATTGACAAACTTTTGATTGTCCATCTGAGCTTCAAAGGCTCAGCCTTTCATGGATACTGCTTTTGTACAAAATTATAATTACAATCATCTTTTGACATCACCTGTTTGAAATCACATAATTGTTTCGTTTTTCACCTAATTACTAGTCCTAAACTTACTGTGGCTCAGCTTTTTTAGAATGTGTTGTAGGTCTGAAATGCAGGAGTGAATGCATATTAACAAATTAAAGGTGTACCAAAAAATAGGTTCATACTGTCAAAAATTACTGAACGAAACAGTACTTTTTTAACCCATTTTTAACTAATTTTTCAGTTTAAATTTGTTTCTGATTTGGGGTTGTGGTAGCGGTGTAAGAACATATTTTTAACCTGCTGGAGTTGGCGCTCCCACCGGCTACATATTAACGAAATTCCACATTAACACTTATATGACTCTGCAACATTTTATCCTAGAAACAAAACAAAAATATACTCCGGAAACTTAAAGGTTACTTTTCATACTGTATATAAATTCTTGTGAGAGGAGCTTAAATAAGCAGACACACATCTGAAAAAAATATTTTTTTTTGTCGAGGAAAGAAAAGTAATTTTAGAGGGGTTTAATTTGTTAAAAGTCAAGGCATGTCAGACTACATTAGAGTGTCTGAAGTACCCTCAGACTAGAAGGAACTAACTCATTGTGGATTTTTTTGTGCTGTTTAAACCTCCAGCCACTAGGTGGCAGTGTTATCATTGTTAGCCATAAGACTCTTCCACTCCAGTGTAAAAGTAGTATAAGGACCCACTGTTAACATTAGTTTTAGCAAACCTAGCTTTTTTCCTAATATTTGATTTAAAAAATCCCAATATATATATATTTGCTCACAGTAACACAATGTATTTAATTGTAACCCATGTATCACGCTATGGTTCTTAATATGGCCAGAAAACAGCCCTACTATAGTAGTAAGGTCACCAGATCCATTGTAGTACAAAACTAACCAGATAGAAGGATTGCATATGTAATATTAGATTTGAGTGCAGTCTAATATTTGTTATAATAATTGTTCAAATGATCTTTATGAGCATATTTTATAATAATTACCAAATACTTATCTACAGAATAAGTCTTAAATGAACTTAACTGAAGTAAGGTCTGCAAATAGATTTATGCCATATTCAGAAATTGCTTTCAACAGAACTAAATGGCAAAATAATCACCATGGTCATCACGCTTCTCGGCTTCATCATCATCATTTTTTATTTTTTTATGATGAAGTTGAAAAGCATGATGACCATGGTGATTATTTTTCCATTTGGTTTTGTTAACAGAGCTTAGAAAAGAAGCTCTAAAAGCACAATTTTCTCAGAGAAAGAAGTGAAATAGAAAGAGCTATTTATCAAATTAGCATTCATCGAGATAGCGACTCATTTTCTAATTCACTCTGATTTTTGGCACACTCTTCTTTTCTCTGTAAATGTCATTAACATGAGTGGAAGTCCGCTTGCCACTGTGCATACGGCAGACTGTTGCAAACCTGCGCTGCAGTGAGCCGTGAAGACAAACTCATTTTCCCCTCCCTTAATGAAGAATGAAATCCTACCATTTTCCTTCGCTCCTGTGGTGTGTGACAGCCTGTCTTCACCTCGGTTTGAGTTGCAGGGGAAAAAACATGGAGAGCCATGGTGTAAACTGGATGAAATATAACCACTATGTATAGATCAAAATGCAGTGCACATGCTCACCGACACTTTCACACGTGCACCCCCACGCTCCAGCACACAGACTGAAAAAGCCACAAATGCAATAATGCAACTGATTTACTTTCCACTGTCAGGCTTTTTGAATTGTTTTTCTGGGTTCTGCGTCTAATAGGGTTAGTCTGGTGTGTAGTGCAGCATTTTTATGTCAGGAATGATTAGAGCGAGGGTGTGCCAGTGCTATATAAGTATGCTTGATGCACCAGCTCTGGTAGCCTACATCTCCTGGCATACAACATTGCCAGTGTCTGTATCCAGGAGGCTAGCATCCAGCCTGGAAAGTGCCAGAGCTTTTGGATGTGCTGAGAAGAGATCTACTTGCATAAATTTAATGTTAGAGTCTCTAGAGACCTGACTGATATGTTGGATGAATGGTAATTGGCTAATATTGAGGTCTTGCAGATTGACGAGCAAAATGTCAAAGAAAAATCCTGCCAACAAAGCACAATAGGATGGATGGATGGATGGATGGATGGAAAGATTCATGCTCTGTAGAGCAGCCTAAATCAATTCTCAGTAACAGTATTGTTAAATGTAATTGATTAAATATTGAAAGTAGCTTTCTGAAAACAGCTAGAGCAGAAGTTAGAAATATCACGTCAAAAAAAATAAATCTGCTTTAATATATGTAAAAGTTTTGCTATTTGAAAATTACAAATTCATTTAGTTTTCATGCAACAAAGTAAATACATTTAATGGTTGTTTTGTATTGTAATAAACAGATTAATTAATTCATTTATTAAGTATTTAAAGGTTTTGAATTTGTATGTCAAAACATTTAATGAAGAAATTTGATGAAACATAAAAACATGGTCATAGAGACTAATCTGCTCAGAATTCTGGGAGTCCCCCGTCCCATACCACATTTATTAATACCAATTAATTATGTGCTGCTGTTGGATGTTAAGAGGACTGACCATTCACAGCTGACAAATATATCAGTCACTAAATCACTGCATAACTGCTCTCTTCTTTTGTAGTCTTTTCAATGTTTGAGCATGTTAATAATATTAATGGGATTTTCGCCTGTTTATTTGTTGATTCTTTTTTTTGGTTGGTGTGTCAATACATGTTTAACATGTTTCTACTCTTTTGCTGAATAAAGTATAGTAATAGATACAGATACAAGTTACTATGCTGATTTCCTAAAACAAAAATGTAAAAGTTTATGAAAATGATTTCATAGACATAAAACAAACAAAAAGTAAAAGCTTTTCTTGACTATGGTCAGTGTATTCTGTCAGAGTTTTGGTCTATTCTCTTCTTTGTGCTTTGTAGTGCTTGTGTACTGGAGGTACAAGCTGCTCCAAAACAAGAAGCCAGTCACTTGGCAACATAAGCTGAAACACATCTTACAGCTGGTTACGTCACACACATGTAACACACTGATGCAACAACCATTGTGGCATTGTGGAAGTGCCTTGACACAGTGGATGAATACATTTGTATGATCTATGCAGGAAAAGGCGATTTAAAAAAACAGACTTTGAGCTCTGAGTGGCTCAGTGGACTAAAACGCTGAAACTCTTTTCATGCCTTAGATCCAAAAGCCATGGTACTCTCTCTCCCCATCACTACTAAGTAATGTCTGCTGGCTGAGGCGTCTGCCAGCCAGTGTATCAGAGCTGCACGTTCATCTGAATGCATTTGGTTGCCCATGGACGATGTATTGGTGGCAGGTGGAAAACAGGTGGTGTCTGATTTCACATGCATTGAAGGAGGCATGTGCTAGCCTTTACTCTCATGGAGTCAGGGACATTACAGGTGATTGGGAAAGTCCTAGCAAATAGGTAGATTTGGCTACTACTACATTGGGGGGGAAATTGGGTTAAAATAATAAAAAACAACCATTTAATTTTTATGAAAATTAATGTTGACAAAGTGATGATGGGGAACATTTGTGTCTGCATTAGCCAGTGTGAGTCCAATGGGATGGGGTGCAACTCTATTTTAATTAGTTTTTAAAAATATTCAAGCAATAATGATATACAACTCTCTCAGGTGGCTAGAAATTCTCTAATATGTGATTAGAAATGATCAAATAGGGAAAAACATCTGAACTTCTATTTTATTATTGTTTGATTCAGGTCAGACTAGAGCCCAAGAATAAGGAGCTGAAGTAGAACTTGTGCGGTTTGTTTGTGCCGGGGTCAGATCTCTTCATACCACTGAAGGCTATTGTTACTGTGTTAGCTGTGTAAACAAATTTTTCCCCACCCACGTCCATTGAATTTTTGACGATTGGTTGAGTCAGAGGGTTGATTTAAATGCTGTGAAGGAATTAGCTTACTTTTCTTGGGCTTTTCGGCTCCCAGGATTCCTTTTTGAAGAGTGATTAAGATTCACTGAGTCATTCCCTCTTTGTTTTTCTCTTTTTTCCTCCTTTCCTAATATAATTGCAGTGTGAAAAAATGTGGGCAAGTCTCTTTCCCATCAAAAGCATGCTTATTGTAGGTGCTTAAGGAGAAAACTGATTTGCGAATGTTTCACTGCTTCATTGAGTTCTCGCAAAAAGCTCCCAGTAGAAAAGTTTTTCATTGTAAGTAATGAGTAGGACAGTGCCTTTTTGCTCTCTCTCTCTCTCTCTCTCTCTCTTGCTCTCTCTCTCTCTCTCTCTCTCATTTCCTTCATCCATCTATCATTCCTCACTTTCCGGCATTGTTTAGCAGTCTCTGAGTGACTCATCGTATTAATTCTCACCTTAATCCCGCTGGCACCCGCTGTCATATACACCATTTCCCAGCACGTCTTCAGCAGAGGTGTGTATGAGAAGGCGGAGCTGTGTTTGCTGAGATTACAGTTTGCACACTCCTATTGGCTGTGAGAAGAAAGAGGCAGGGCTGACCTAACAGTACAGATGTATCCCTTCATGATTCAGCAAGGAGTGGGTTGGAGCTTGCCCATTAGTCATCACAGAAGTCTTCTTCTCACTTGTTTGGTTTGATTTTTCCGTTGACTTTAATTGCGCCACTCGTGTACCTGTTTGACCAGTGTAGTCGCCCTCTTCTAACCAGCCTCAACTTTTGTTTACAGACCACTTTAAAGAGTTTAACTCTTGAAAGAGGGCTCTTTGGACACTGCCGCTAGTCTAATCAGTTGGCAGGTTTGTTTTTGACGGTTTCTTTGCTGATGAGAAGCGACGAGGGGCCAACGTGCCAGAGATGGAAGGAAGCGAGTCGTCATGGAGACATGCACTCCCCAGAGTCTCTGTGCACTCTTGTGTTATTAATATTTATCATTTAGTTGCTTGGCAAACACCGTTTTCTGATGCGACCTACATAGCTTACTGTTGCTAATATGATTCATAATATACATAGAATATAATACAATCTGATGCCTGTCAGAAGGCCATGAGCTCACAACCCTAAGTAGTCCAGCTTACAGTTTGACTTTCATTACCTTGTGGTCATCTTTCATTCTTTGAAATACACTCAATGGCGTGATTTATGAAAGCCAAAGTAAGCACATGGCCAAGGACCGTCATCATCCAGTCATTGATCATGTTACTGCAATATTGCTTGAAGTGTGACTTGAATATTACCTTATCCTTCTTCTATTTTCCTTTTCTTCTTTTCTGTAACTTTAGTACGGACCTCTCTTCCAGAACCTGGGTAATTAAGCCCAGACTTGCCCTGAGTAGAATTTCCTGCCTCTCGAAAAAACAAACGAAAAGGGGAGGAAAAAAAAAAAAGAAGGAAAACATGTTTGTAATCAGCCGAAATGAGTCAGCCCACATCCCAACACCCACACTCATGGAGGAACTCTCCTCTCCCAGACTAATTGTTTGTTGAATTGATTTCTGATTTAATTACTTTACTGTAGAATTCATTTCCCCGTGAAGCACTGGGCCGTGCCGAGCTCTGAAGGGAAAAGGGCAGCGCTGCTTAAGAAAAGTTTGTGTTTCAAGTCCAAAGTACTCAACCTGATTTCTTTAATGCGCTTAACTTGGCATCGTTTTTGGGTCCACACCCAGCCTTGCGTTCTCCCACGAGCTCGAGACATTAGAAATTCACCCTCACAGCTGTGAATGTATTGTGGAGCTGTGAGGACGTTTACATTCTGGTGAACGTGGCTGATCGCAGGCAGCACTTTTATCTTTTTTCTCATATATGATCATGACCCAGTTTTGATTCTTAATGAATTTGATGTGCAGTTCATGAATGCTGTATAACGTCATTATGGATGCTGTTTACTGATTGTTTTGTTTTGAAGTTCTATCAAAGAACAGCGTTATCAAGCATAATTGAAGAGACTGCAGTTTTACAGAAAGGTCAAGGAAGTGTCATTCTAAAGTTAGTGCGCCATAAAACACAGCTCCAGGATTGTACATTTCCTCTTCTCTTACAATTCATAACATTTTATATTCTGTGCTTCTTTATTAGCCTACACATTATGTACACCATCTGTGCTTCCATTTTATGTCACAGAATACAAAATTTAGCATCCTCAATAAGCGCCAACGCTTTGGTGGTGCCAGCGGTGGAAAAAAGAAATACAATATCTTTTTCCCATATGAGCAATGTCAACTCACAAAGGAGAGTCATTATTCACCAATGAATCTCAAGGTTATGGAGATAAAGCGCTGAGTCAAAACATTAGGATTCCTTGCTGGACCCATTTCCTGGCCGACATGGATCATAGCTACCGAAAGTGTTGAGTTGTCACATTTTAGGACTCTTTTGAGAGTTCTTCCCTACCGATGAAAGGCTAATGAGCTTCGGCACCTCACCGATTAGCTCTGGCCAGCTTTCTCCACTCTGCACCACAGGCCTTCTCCAACCTAGTGAGCAGAGCTGCTGGCTACACCCTTATCAACGTCTGCTGTAATTGCTGCTGACAAGTTCGAAGTTTTCCATGGACTCGTTTCTGGGGAGCTGCGGACCTCATTCTTTTTCTTATCAAACTCATTGAGGCTTTTATTTATTTCTTTATTTCTTACCGGCAGAGATTGAGAACAACAGGGGGACAAACCTCAAGGGCAAGGCTTGAATGCGTTGCACTAGAGGCATCTTTCAGATCCGTTCCAGGCTTTGGACGACGTGGTCGTTTTGCTGTAAGGTGATTAGGGAAAAAAGGTGGTGATAGTTGCAGTTGTGTGGTTTGTTTTGGGGAGGGGGGTGACAGGAGATGTGTGGTACGGGGAGGGTTATCATGCCTTGGGCAGAGGAAGCCATTCTCCAGAAGCACAATGCAGGCAGGCGTGCTCAGGCTAAATAAATTATCACGGGGGCTATTTTTAAGCTGAAGTGTAAATGCAGTAATCCTCTGAGCAGGAGCTGAGAGCATACACCCAGAACCACATTAGGGAATACAGCCCTCCCCTCATCTGTCTACTCTCTCTCTCTCTCTCATGCTCATTTCCTCTTTCTCTTTATCCTTCTCTCCATGCTCTTGTGTTCTATCTTTTAATACTCTTTTCTTTTGAGGGCATATTGAAAAATTCCCTCTAATGCTAAATGTATTCCGAGTTATAAATATTAGCAACGTGAGAGGCACAAGAGTGCAATAGCACTTAATTGGTTAACTATTATAAGATAAAAGACAATCTATTATGCAACGTATTATTGATAGAATTATTCCTCTTCAATATTTAACAGACTCCAAAGTACACTCGGCTAACACCTACTGGAGTGCTCGTCCTCTTTTGGCAAAGTTTGTGTTTGTATGTGTAATATAGCTGCTAATACTGGTAGCTAATAGGGGGATAATGGAGAGTCGTTAATCATAGGCTGGAGGTTAAGTTTTACAAGGTTAATGATGGAAGAGAAAGTGTTTTTTCGAGTGGGACCAGTTCCTCAGGTATTTATCAGTGTCAGGAAAAGCCTGGCTCTATGCACCGTTGACTCTGCGGCTACAGCCAGCGTTGCACCACTAAACCGCAGAAGGGAGAGGTTCCTCGCTGTCAGAGTTAATTCCAGCATCTCCCACCCCAAACTCCCAGCGCATCATGTTTTATTGTCTTTTGTTTGTGTGGAAACAGGTGAGTCAAGCTGATTCACCACACAACTGCAGTCGCAACGTCATGCTCCTTTTGTTTCTGCCCAGTTGTGAATGAGTGCAAATTTATACATCTCTCCAGCTTTGTCTTCCATTGTACTGTAATCGTTCGTTTAAACGGAACGCTCTCCACTCAGCCCTATCTGGACCACTCTCTCCAGCTACAGTTTTGAGTTAGGAGTGGATAAAAAGAGAGGGAATGTGAAGAAAAGATGCAGAGAATGGCTGGGTTAGACACTCATCTCTACCTCTTATAAGCGCGGCTCACCTGCTAACTGTGTGAAGAGCTGTTGAAAAAATTACCTCAAAATGAAGTGAACGCTCAACAGTTAAACGCTCTAATAGATTCTCAGATGCCTGCATTAATAAATAGAGAGCGTCCTTACTGATGCATTCAGTGTTGCAACAGAGTTTGCAGATTTGCAAGAGTAGCTGAAGAAGACATGCAGTTTTATATATGCTACACACATTTGCATTTAACCCTTTCAACGGCCCAGTATTTGTACATTAAAAGGCTTTCTTTCCTTCTTTTGTGTCAGCATTTGAGCTGCTTAGTGTAACGAGGCTACCTGTTATCTTCCAACACCATTGTTGAGTGATTGCACATAGTACTTTAAAGCTTTTAGTCTTTCAAAAATGTACTAATAATCCTCAGTGGGGGGTTTCCAATACCTGACACAGCACAGCTCTCAACTTGAGAGAATTCTCACAGTTTAAAACCAATCTGCTCAGTAGAAGAAAGCAGCTTCAGTGAACGCACAGCGACTTCAAAAACAAACGGTTACATAATTACCAATTATATTATCTAATTATTTTACTAACTTTATCACCAGAATGGCACAACTCTTGAGTGGGAAGAGTCTATTTCTAGTTATTATATATACATATAATAATTAGCTTCAGCTTGTTTGAAGTAGTTCTTGGCCCCTCAAATGGTCAAAAATGTTATCGCTGACTTGAAAAGAGTTAAACTGGCAGACATTCCATGCTTTAAAATGTGTACTAGGATGCTGAAAAGTTATTTATTCAACAGCTCTTCCTGCAGTCAGCAGGGGAACCGACACAAGAGGTAGGTAGGGATGATGTTGTGCCTAAACCAGCTGTTCTCTGCCTCCTTTCTCCACAGTGCCTCTCTTCGTGCCTCGCTATACTCAACACAGCCAGACATGAAAAAAGAGCGAGCAGGAGGGAGGAAGCAAACGCGACAAATGGGAGCGTCAGTGATGAGAGTCAGAACAAAGAGCAAACGACTCCGTCTGCATAAATAGACCTATTTACTTAACCTCTGCGGGTTATGCTGATGAGCAGTTTTGTTTGAAAAACTTGCCTCTTTTGTTTATTATCAGAAATCAGGGCAGAGGAAAGGAGGAACGAAAAGTACAGCAGAACAAGACGACCTATTTAAGCTTTCTACATAAGCTGGCAGAATACAAGCTGCAGCTATGCTCTTATGTGTGGTCTATGGGAAATTTCCAGCAGCATTGAGGGATGGCAACAAGCCCATCGATGCTCTGAACTCACATGTGGGTTTTGAACTAGACTAACTGCTGTTGATGTGGACCTGATATTATGGTGATCGTTCTATGGCAATAAATTCAAAACGAACCCACTTCTGAGCACTGCTGTGGTGAATAAATCATTCCTCAAAACTCTTCCTTCTAACTGGCATTTCAATCATACACAATAGGTGACGAGCACTGAGCCCACACATCTGTCAAACACCATGACGGTTGTGATTTTCTTTCCTCATTGGTGCACTTAGTTCCTTAGAAGTTCATTGCTTAAACTGATGGTGACAATATACCTGCACCACTCAACACCAACCATGCTAGGCCTCAGCTCTGGTGCCATTTCAAATCGATTCAAGTAAATGAAGAGTGAGAGAGCAGAGGCTATCCCCCTTCAGAGTTCTCGAACAGCCGCAGGTCATTTGCCAAAACAGAAGCCACAGTAGATCAGAGTCACCAAAAACCCTTGCAAGTCTTCCAATCAGCAAACTCCTCAGCCACTACAAAGGCAGAGCTGTCTGTCATGATGGAGCTCAAAGGGCTTTGGGCTGTTTTCGGCAGAGAGAAGCTAGGCTTGGAACAGTGAGGGGCTGAGCTGGAATTCAATGGGAGAGGTAAGAACTGATTATGAATGCATAGGTAGCCTCCAGCTCCTTCTTCTCCAGAGCTCTCTGCGAGATCTCTCCCTCTCTCTCACTCTCTCTCTCTCTGGGCTGCTCATCTGTAATTCATTTGAATCCAATCTATCATTTCCACCGAGGCTGAGGGCGAACCAGTATGGCGCAGGAAGAGATAAAAAGATCTAACACTCTATCTTCGTCATCTTTTATTGCACTATAAATTGCGTCAAGGGAAGGTTACAATGATAAACATCCTTTGTTTGGAAAGGAAACAGAACGCAGGCATGTAATGTGCAGCATATGAACTGCGCCGATTCTTCCAGCGTTCCATTGTGAGTAAATCACATTGTTTGAGGATGGAGTCAGTGGGATGAAGGAGAATTGAGTACATTCTCGGAGTTATACTCATAGCATCATTGTTAGTTTGGCTCTAGGGTGGTTCATCAACGGAAAGAGGGCAGTCGGGTAAGAGAGCTCCGTCTGGCTCACTTGAGTTTTGATGGAGACTCGAAGGGAAATTACTGATGTCTTAAGTCTGAGTGGTGGGTAGTTAGGAACAGCTCAGTTACAGTGGAAATGATGATGCCAGTTGTGGTTCATAATGTCAGCGTGTCTTGGAGGGCCACTCTTTAAAGACAAGTACGAATAAGGTTGGGTTATTTTCATCTTGCCTAAAAGCAAATTCCCTGCAAAAAAAACTCTCCACTTATGCCTTTTAGCCCCCAGGGAAGTGTGCTTAAAAAAACTTCACCCCACAATTGACATGACAAAGTGTGTGTGTGCTCCTCAGTGTGCTTGCGTATGCTCGTATGGTAGCTGTCATGTTGGCGCACCTCCTGGCAAAGTAAGTGAAAATTCTTGACCTTGATTCAGAATCCCCCACAAAAAAAACAAAAAAACAGCCGCTTTATGGCTCAGCCTTGGAGCCTCCAGAGTCAGCCATTCATACTCCCCACTCAACAACAGCGCCTGTGCATCTGCTTGAGATGGAGGCCCTGCGCTGCGTTGACAGCTTGTCAAGACGCTCCATGATAATGAATTTCAAATGCTAGCCAGGAGGCAATGCATGTTCTTGGAGTGTATATGCTCTAATAAGGTCCTAGTTGAGAAGGAGGATGTGATTTAGTATGCTACGTATGTATGGATTTAGAATCGAGCTTTAACTGTGAATTGTTCTCTACAAATTGGAGCCGTAGCCTCAGCTTGTGTTTCCTAGAAGAGCGAGCCACACTTGTCTACTGCTGAGTGTCAGATACGTCTCGAGTCAGTCATGCTGTGATGCTACACGTCACACATTGCATGTCAGGGCAAGTCAAAAGCATATGTATGTTCTCTCTCTCTCTCTCTCTCACTCAATCTCTGTCAGTGCAGAAATCTTAGTGGGTTGCCAGGTTCACTGACATATACTGGTACTCTGGGACCTTCACTGTCTTTTTATGCTAGGATTGAACTGTGTTTCTATTGATTTACCACACTAACCACCATTTTAAGCTTGTGTTCTCTCTCTTCTTCTCTCCCCTGTTGTTCTCTCCCTGCTTTCTCTCTCTGCTTTTGTACCCCTCTTAAATCCGTTAAATTCTTCCCTTGATCATTTGTTTTTTAAATGTCTTGTCCTTTGCTTTCCGCTTCCTTGCCCATGTTCATTTTTACCTCTTCCATTTCCTCAAATTGTATTTGTTATTTTTCATTTAATTTCCCTCCTTCCGCTCTATCTCCCTCAATCCCTCATGTCATTTCTCTCACACTCTTTCGCACTCGCTTTCCCCCCTCATTCCTCATTTTCTCGGCTTTCTTTCTGCCTTGCCATCGTTCTCCCTCCCGCCCCATCTTTATTTCCTCTCCCTCCTACTCTCTGTCTCTCTTCTTTCCTTCTCTATTTCTCTGTCCTTCTCTGCAGCCTCTCTGGAGAGTTCTCCATAACCTGAGCATTCCTGGAGACCCACCAGCCACCACATGACCCTCCAAGCTTCTCAAATGTCAACAGCACACACACCAGCCTCCCAGAACACACCACTTCTCCTAATCCCTGCTCCTCGAAAACAAAACTTCTGCAATTCTTCTAACTACACCCTTGTGTGCCACAACTCCTCACCACCCTCTTCTCCAACCCCACCACCCCCAAGATCACTTCTTCAGCGTTCTTCATCCTGTGCCAAGAAGAATTTCAAAGACCTGGATCATGGATCTTCTTCCTGCTCAACATACAGTGTGAGAGACTAAGTGCCACAGTAGCCCACTCACTGTATGTAATCTCATCAAATGTAGCACTTTAACGTTCCTCTTCCTAACAGTAACCTGTACAGAGCCTGTTAGCTACGCTCGGCAGACAAGCATGCCACACACGCTAGACCTTCTAATCGCTGTAGTAGGGGTTCTGGCTTTTTTCGTACTCTCTTTCCCTGTTCCTGTGACTTCCTCTTCACCTCGCCAAACAATGATGGAAGAAGTGCGTAATGACTGCGTTTTGCACATCTGTGTATTATCTAAGCCTCTCCATGTTTCTTCCTCTCAGTCTGCTGTCTCCTTCTGTCGTGTGAACTGTCTGTTGTAGGCTTGCTTAATGAGTCATCTCTTTGTTCTGATCCTGCGTGTCCTTGTGATCGCGTTCCCTCGCCGTCCTTCTACCACAGAATTGCCTCTAATAGCTAGTCTTTCCCTCAATGTGAACTGCACTGTGACTCTGACCAGGTGTCTTAAAACGACAGACAACCCTGCCCTGCCACAGGGGGCACTACACCCTAAAACTCACTTACTTTCAGCTCTGAAATATGAACCTTGAACTAAGAGGCAGTCTTGACGCACTTGACTTCCATCAGAATTAGAAAAGGAAACGGAGTGAGGAGACCACTGTAGATTTCCATTGGGGCGGTGTGCATTGTAAATCATTGGAAAATGGCCAGTAATTCTTCTCATGAAGAATGGAGAATGTGAAAATGATAGATGATGCACTCTTCTGAAGATGAGGCCTCCCTAGTCTATCTCGTCCTGCTGCTGTGAAGATGAGGCTGAGAAGAACAAACTAGATATGAAATAGCATTATTCAAGTGTTATTATAAAAGTCTAGAAAAGGGAGAAGAGCTGT
>BRDA01005469.1:11654-21896 GCA_036984385.1 Crenuchus spilurus | reverse complement strand
CACTGGAGCAAGTCTCCTTTCTTGGGCAGTGGGATGAAAAGTGATTACGTCCATTCTTCTGGCCAAATTCCAGTTTCCCAAACTTCCATACAGACTTCATGGAGCTTATTCAACGTCTCTCCACCAAACCTGAGCAGTTCAACTGCTATGTCATCTGGATCAGATGCCTTTCGTGTAGCCAGCTCTAACATAGCCCGCTTGATTTCTTCCTTCAGTGGTGGTGGTTCCTTTTCTTGAACATCAATCTGAATGTTATCTTCTGCACCACTGTATAGTTCCTCACAGTTGCTTAGGACACAATATATTAATTTAGTACGACTGTTACACTAGAAAAAAAAACCCCTACTGCATTTATGTAATTTATATGTGTATATCAATAAATAATATATTGTACTTTAAGCAATCTTAGTTTTTTTATTTTGTGAAAACAATCATTTAACTTAGGACACTGGCTCTAATTTACGTTATGCAATTACGCTTTCAAAAGAAAATTTAAATGTTCATGAATTCTTGTTTGTATATACATGCGTGTGCTGAGTGTTGCGTTTTTTCAAAGGATGATCAGTGCCCTCTTTTGTTTTTCAGACAGAACTGAAGGTGAACTTCAAGTTAAGAACAACTTGGCCAGTTACGAGAGGGTCAGACCACTCGTAGATTTACCAACGAGTTTAAGTACGACGTGGGTTACGAAGGCTTTCGGGAAACACTCGTAAATTTAAGAACGTTCGTAAGTACGAGGTTACAAAGTACTCAGCGTTAAGAACGTTTTGGGAAACGCACCCCAGATCCATAACATATCAGGCCATTAACTATACTGCTGATATAATCAATCAACCAAGATATGTTTATAGTCTAAATGTAGCTTCTTTTGTATAAAACGTAATCTGTGAGGTTAATAATGCTATTAATATAAAAAACTTAATTTGTTTTATCTGCCAAAAGTGGCAACTTTGATGTGTTCAGAGTTTAGATACATTTTAGTCTATAAATTGATTCCATCAGATCTTATTTATCTCCTATGCTTTCATTTCAAAGTGCAATGAGACATTGAACTCAATCATTTTCAGTAAAAAGTGGATAAGTACCCTGTAAATTACAGGACGTTACAATCTAAAACCAGGCTGTGTTATAAAACGTTACCACACTGTCACATCCTGACAATACAGTTCAATATATTTCATTTTCAGCTGGACAGAGAGTTTGTTAAGCTTTCCAGAAGTGTTGCTCCTAAATTGTGAAGCACCTTTACATAACATGTATCAGTTCTGAGAATGTTCCCAGTTAACTCAGAACAGAACACTCGTTAGGACTTCTGGTCCTCAGAATCAAAGCACAAGTCACGTCACTGGGCTTTAGGAGCCACAGCCATATTTCAGTCCTCTTGACCCTTGAACTCATGACTTGAGCAAGTGCCCCTGCTGAGTCACAGAATTGTTGACTTGATGGGAAATTGGTTTGAGATGTGCAAGCACACGGGCTGAATTTTCACAAAAACACAGAGCTCTTAACAGAAAAGCTCCTGGGGGAACATGATCATGTACTTCCTGAGATGCCCTAAGATTGTTTGAAGACAAACAAGAAAGAGTAGACCTCTGACGTCTCTGTTAGAGTAAAATGCATCATTTACATGGTAGGGCTGCCCTTGATTACATCATCACCTGATTGCAATTATTTTTGGATATATGTGATTATTCTACACTGTATAACAAAAAAGTCCTTTTTAAAAACTACTTACTGCACTCCTTTCTGAGGTAATTCAACTTGAATTGAACTTGATTCAACTTTGAGTTCACCCAACTCAAACTTCTTAGTTTAGTCAAAAGTTTGACGAAATTATAAAACATTAAAAATGGTGCCAAATGGTTTAAGACAACCACTGTACAGTGGAACTTTCATTATCATACAGTTTGGTTATCGTTGACCATTTTTGGTGAAATCTTGTCCCAGTTATCATTCATCCACCACTAATTTTGTGAAAAACAAAGCATCCACTCACACAGTCGTCATTCATTCTGGCTGCTTCTCCTTGAGTGAGCATCACCACGGGCATTCATCCGAAACATTTCCATTGTTTTGCCAGTGTTTTTTGTGCTTGTTTATTGAGTGCACCAGAAACAGACCTCTCTGGAGACATTTCCGTATGCCAACAAGAGTCCTTAGCAAAGGTAAGAGGGATGTTAAGTGTTCATTTATCCATTTCATTAGTCTTTTAGATGGATGTAATTTGTCTGTAAAACCCTCAGACTCCAGAGAGTTAAGATAAATTACTCTTTTTTTTCTGTGCAACATGTGACGTCAAAACCATCCCAGCACTTTCTACCCTACAGCCTTTAGAACCAAAACATGGTGGCAATCCCTGTCTCTCCCCCTCTCCAGCTCTCCTTCCCACTATTATCATCCATAACTGGCCATTTCCTGTTTGACTAGTACATTTGTGCTCTACACGTTTGAGGTCACTCTTCCTGATGGAGTGCTAGTTACATGTGTTCTGAACTCTTAGGTCAGCAGTTTTCCATTAGAACTGGCTAAAACTGGTGGAGATGGAGAAACACGCTTGAGGTCATGGACTTCAACTGCTCTGATCTGTGAACACTGAGATTAACATCACAGATCTACACTGATTTAAATGAACAGCTCAGTCAAAGATGTTCTCCTTCAGTCTGTATTGATGATGATATTTTGCTTCTTTAGTGTTGACGCCACAAAAATGTCTGCATTGTAAAAGTTTATATACAACTGTATTAAAAAATGATTAAAAAATTTATTTGTGATAATTATTTAATTAATAACGATAGTGTTGTGATTATATCAATTACATGTAAGATTACATATGTTAAGCTTTTTTTGTTTTTATATTGATCATTTGGCTTATAGCTCATAAAAATCAGAAATTCATTAGAATCTTTAAAATATTTCATTTGGAGTTTGAGTAAATTACTATTCAAATTGTATATTTACCAAAGAACCCTTGAAGAACCTTTTCTTTAAAGAGTGTACTCAATTAGCTTATTAGTAATAATAAAAGTCATAGCCATTTTAATCTTTTTTTAAATTTAACTTCATTGATATTCTAATATTTTATTTATTATTTTATGTAAAATGAGAGTTAATACCTGACATGTTGTTTAAAAATAGGTATTTGTCCAATGTTTTTCATTTTGTCCCTTTCAAGGCTATTTTGATCATAATGAATTTTTAAATTATAATAATATTAATATAGTAATAATAATAATAATAATAATTATTATTATTATTATTATTATTATAGTATTATAATAATATCATAATAGTGACATATTTCAAACCTTCTTTCTGTTTTAATGTTCATCAGTTTGAATTAATAAATGCAGAAATGTATTATTTAATAAGAACAAACAGAAAAGGTTGTAAAATACAGAATAAAATTTCTGACAAATGTGTTCACTTATACACTCGGCTGGTTGAGGTTCATTTGCCACAAATCACAGCATCAGTGCAGCATGGCAGCAATCAACTTCTTCTCCATATTCTCATTTTTTGATGTTTTTGTTGTTGTACCTCATCTCTATCTGCTGTAATTTTACATTGTTTACATAGTACATACAGTAGTTTTCTTTCACCACCCATATTGTTGGCCTTTTGACTGTCTAATTTTATGTACCATTAAGATGTAAATTTTTGAGAGATGTAAAAACACACTTTCATGACAATATGGTTAAATCATAAGTTTACAGTCATGAAAATAATATAAATAATATAATTTTGATTTAATAAAAAATTTCCATCCACAAAATTAATGTCAACAAATTATAATTTTAGTAAATTAATTAGCATTTCTTTTCTTTTTTTTCACATGACACAAACAAAGTTTGTTGCTATGTTTACAGATTTCACTTATAATTCACTATATCAAAATTCCAGTGTGTCAGACGTTTACAAACGCAAAGGTCACTGTGCCTTTAAATAGTTTGGAAAATTCCAGAAAATTATATAATGAATTTAGAATTGACATATTTTTAGTTAATTGGTTGTGTATCTGCTACAGTGTTTTAAGACTTTCTGGTCATTTCCTCTAAAAGTGAGGTGTTACAATGATGTCCTGGCTATACTCCTCATCATTTCCATCTTCGTAATCTGTATCAGTCTCTTCTCACCTCTCTGTCTAATGGCTAATGTGTGCTGAGAGTTCTGGTGCAGACCGGCTGAAGGTGGATGCTGACTGAAGGTGTTTGGTGACTGTCCTGAATGTCTAGTGTCTAGAAAAGAAATGTAACTATAAATATACAGTATAAACAATGTAACATGGTACATGACCAATTAAGAATGTACCTTGTACAGTGATAATTGTACTTTCAATTGTTTGTGTGAAGTCTTTGTTTATGTTGTTCACGTGCTTCATCATGTCTCCGCCCTCATTTTGCCTACGAGTGTCTTCACCTGAGTCTTGTTATTACACAGCCCTAGTTCCCCATCTCATTTGTCATTATGTTTGATTTAAATGTTCCCTAGTGTGTCACAGTCCTTGTTGGTCATTTTAATGTCACTACGATTCTGTTTTGACATGTTGTAATGCCATTATGTACTGTCAGAGCATTATCACAGCCAAGTCAAGTTCAAGGGCCAACAATTGATGTTAAATAAAAATTCCCGTTGCACCCTGCATCAACCTAAACTACAGATGCCAACTTCAGACACTTGTATCTTGTGCAATTTTGATTTGTCACAGTTTTTTAATAGTAATAACCCATCCTACACTCTTCTATACTCTCTCTCTCTCTCTCTCTCTCTCTCTCTCTCTCTCTCTCTCTCTCTCTCTCTCTCTCTCTCTCTCTCTCTCTCTTACAGTGGCGGCTCGTGAAACCTGCCCCCCGTCCCAAATGGCCTTTTATATTACTGTACGGATCATAACACTTAGACTGTGACATGATAAAAACCAGCTGGAGCAAAGAGAGTGCTGATTTAGTCCAGTGATACAACAAAGCTGTCTTGTTGAGGATGGCCACAAATAATATCCGGACATGGAGGCTAAGTTAACAGCACCCTGTTTGCCTTTTTAGAGGTCCACAGTAAATATTTTGGCAGCCTTGATGGCAGTGAAATCATGGACATAAAGACATGCGCCCTTGGTTTATTATGAAACAGTGCTCACAGATAGCTAATAAAAACCCTTTAGTGGAAGATTCCCATAAGAGCAACTGTTGAGTGATACAAGGCTGCTCTATCCACGCATGAGTAACAAATGGCATTGGCAGCCCGGTGGGTGGAGGGTTTTGATGTGACTCAGATGAACTTGCTCTCTGGTCTGTGGGAAATGTCACTAGTGGCCCTGAGTAAAACACTTAAACCCCCTATGGCTCCAGAGGAACTGATCCTGAAGTTATGATGAGCTATCAGTTGGTGGGGGTCAGTGTTAAGAGTTCTGGCAGGAATGTAAAAAGAATAGTTCACATAGACATCACCCACATCTTCAAAATAAAACTACTTTTTTAAGTCCTTAACATGCTCTGATTTTTGGATTTGAAATATGGAATTACAGGCATTTATCCCGAATGACTTACAAAAGTGCTTTACTGTTTACACAGGAAAGATTCTTAGCTAGTTTGTATAGGCAAGAATCCAGAATACTCAAACTTAGATGCTGCCAAACAATCAAATGTCCTGTAATGCCCCCTTGATACAAATTGTGCCGATATATATATATTCCAACATGTATTGTGACATTCCGAAGTAGAGCATGATCCCCTCCCCTCAGAAACTGGGCCATTTTCCAACATGATGACACCAAACACCTCCAATATGACGACCACCTTGCTGAGGAAGGTGAAGGTAAAGGTGATGGGGGCCTAAACCCAATTGAGCACCTGTGGGGCATCCTCAAGTGGAAGGTGAAGGAGCGTAAAGTGTCTAACATCTGTAATGTCATCATTCTAGCTCTGGTGAATTCCATGCCCAAGAGGGTTAAGATAAAAGATAGATAAAAATGGTGGTCACACAAAATATTGACACTAATGGCACAATGTGAACATGTTCAGTGTGAGGTGTACTCACTTATGTTGCATCTATTTGGACATTAATGGCTATAATGGCTGTATATATATATATATATATATATATATATATATATATATATATATATATATATATATATATATATATATATAGGGTGGTGCATTGGCAAGGACCTGGACATACAATATGTACCATGATACAAGGCTTATGATTCAAAACACTGTGATATACATCGTGATATGTCTGCTAGACCTTAAATGAGTTTAAAAATAAGCAACTGATATGAACGCTTCCTGATTATCCTGAGAGTTTCCCACCATCTTCCCAAATTGCAGGAAACAGGTGGGTCTAAACAGACAAAGGACAGTTGTGCTCTAATAGCTTTAACAGGTCTTGTATGATGGTAATATTAACTCAGAGTCAGCTCTCCTGCCAAAAGCATATTAATGAAAATCCGTAAAAACACTTATAGAACTTTGTGAGATTGTATCCTAAAAATAAAACTAAACATACCTCAGGAACCTTAAAGGGTCTAGTTTTCAAATATATACAGTTTGAATTGAAATATATATTTTAAATATTTGTGAGCGGAGCTTAAATAAGCAGAGACATGTTTGTGAGAGCGACATGTTTTCCCGCCAAATGATGCGATCTATCATTCATATGATAATGACATGGTAATTCCGGACATTCTATTGGTGGAATAGCAGCCATGGAATGTTAATGTGAACAAGAGACATCTCACCTCACACGTATCTGACACATTTTGACTCTAAGAACCACTGAATGAGTGAAACACGTGTCGACTCACATTTGTTAAGCTTTAGAAATAAAACCACATACAATTTCTAAAAACTGTAACACATACATACATCTACATACTTACACATAACACTTATATAGCACCTTTCTAGACACCCAAGGATGCTTTACTACACTTTATATACACACTCAATCACACACAACGGCGAGAAGTGGCAGCCAGTCGCGCACAGCGTACTCTCAACCGGAAGTGACCATCCACCTGGAGGACTGCATCGAGCACTAGGGGGATCACCCAGGATAGAGTGCCAACCATATCTGGGCATACACACAGACATACACACACACCAGGGTCATTTTAGAGTAGCTAATTCACCTGATCTCCATGTTTTTGGACTGTGGGAGAAAACCGGAGTCCCCGGAGGAAACCCACGCAGACACGGGGAGAACATGGGAACGCCGCTCAGATGGGCACTCCAACCAAAGACCTCAGTGCTGAGAGACGAACGTGCTAACCACTAAACCACCGTGCCACCCGATTGGTATTGACCAGTGTGTAGCCAACACTTATGTTCATTCAGTCTTGGCTAGAAACGTTTAGTTTGTGCTGAACAAAAGCCTGTGTAACACTGTAAAAAATTATTTTAGATGTGTGTAATTTGTACAAATGATTGACTACATCAGAGTGTCTGAAATACCCTCCGACTCCAGGGGGTTACAGTAAGTACTATGGAGGATAAAATACAGATTTTGAAATCCTGTGCAAACCTGCAAGTGCTATAAATAAGCATGTACAGTGGATGTTGTTCTCAGTATTGGTTGAAACAGCACAACTTGTTGTCCACAGTTCTGTTCAACACATTGCATCATATGACTGACAGCAACAGCCTGGTGGAAATAGCAAAGAGGCGTCAATGCCCGGAGACCAATGTGTCTGCATATTCACTGAAGTCAGTTTTTCCATTTTTGTGGAAAGGTGGAGCAAATTTTAAGAAAACTAGAGTAAAGGCATGTCAAAAAAAAGGAGGCAGTCTATCGGCGTCAGTCTTGCAGTCATACAGACTTTGCCAATCAGATTCACTCCTCAGTGAGATTGTTATCCTGCCTGAGCTCTACCAGTTTCCTCCTCTTCCCCCCTGCGCCTGGCCTTGACAATGACATATCTATTAATAAAGCTTTGTGGGGGAGAGGCCAGTAAGAAAGTGTCCATTCCTTGCACAATATGGGGGTGGAGAGACAACAGGAAGCAAGTGACCAGAGAGAGAGAGAGAGAGAGGGAGAGGGAGAAGAGTGGAGGGAGGGGTGAGTGTGTATGGAGGCTATCTCAACAGTCTGATGCCTCTGGAAAACAGACTGAAGTGTATGTATGGAGAGGGGAGGTTAATGGATCGAGTATGTGCATCTTTCCCATCATCTGGCCCTTGGCTGAGGCTTTAGCGTGGGGAGATATATTTCTCTGAAGCCTTTTCACCTTTTCTCATCAGGTAGGACCTGCTCATCTTTTTATTTTCTGTTCATCTGTGATTTATTGTAGATCAGTTTATATATGTCTTAATACTGACTGGGTCTACTATGTATAGTACTATATAGTAACTGTCAAAAGTTTGGAAATATTCAATGTTTATTCAATGTAAATGAATACTAAAGTCATACAAACTGTAAGTGAACACATAAGGAATCATGTAGTAAACTTAAAAGTGATAAACAAACCAAAACATGTTTCAGATTTTACTTCAAAGTAGACACACAACTGATGTCTCAAACACATTAAGAGGCAATAAATGCAAGTCATGAGCTCTTGACAAGACACAGCTGTTAACTGAAAGCCATTCCAGGTGACTACCTCATAAAGCTGACTGAGAAAATGCCAAGAAAGCTGAGCAAGAGGTGCCTACTGTGAAGAATGTCAAATATAAACATATTCTGGTTTATTTACTTGTGTGTTTACTAAATAATTACATGTGTATTTATTCATAGTTTGGATGAGTTTAGTATTAATCTACAATGAAGAACATTTTTAAATCATGAAGCACCACTGAATGTCCAGAAGGTGTGTCCAAACTTTTGACTGGTACTGTATACATACATATGTACACTACCGATAAAATATTTTAGAACATGTCTCGTAGGCACCTAATGTGTCAGGGGTTCATCCTACAGCAAGATAATGACCCAAAACATCAGTCCAAACTCTGCCAGAACTACCTCAGGAAAAAACAACAAGATGGTCAGCTTGAAAACATGGAGTGGAGCACAGTCTCCAGACTTAAACCCCATCCAGCTGATGAAGTGAAAAGCAAAGCAAACCTACAAGTGTCAACATTTATGTGATGTTCTGCAGCAGATTAGTGAAGAACTGTCTGAAGAATGTTTGATGTCTGTTGTAGAAAGAATGTCACGAGTGTGTTCAGCTGTTATATCTGACAAAGGTGCCACTTTGTGTCCAAACTTTAGACACATTTTGGTCTTTAAACTGATTCAATGTCTTATTTAACTCCTCAGCTTTCATTTCAGAGTCAATCAGACATTAAACTCAATCATTTTCAATACAAAACTGGAATAATTGGAATGTTCTAAAACTTTTGACTGGTAGTGTGTGTGTACACAGTAAATCTGCCAGTGTTAAATCAACACTATTAGAGTTAAATTAACACTGAGAGTGTCAAAATGTAACACTCTCAGTGTTGATTTAACTCTATTAGTGTTGACTGAACTCTGGCAGATTTACTGTGTATATATATATAAACCCCAAAGCAAGCATTTGCATGTATGAATCATTTGTAGTTGTGATTACTGTCACTGCCTGCATTTGCAATGTGCCAGTCAAAAGTTTGGGCATACCTATACATGATGACGTTTCCTTATAATTGAAATTCCAGACAGTATGTTTTGCTGATGACTCACACCTGGAAACATCACGTGTTTAAAATTGCTTCAGAATTTAGGTTTTTATCTCATCCCCAGTCACTACTAGACAGTAGTAGCTTAGGGTGTAATGGCCCAATGTGTTGGAGGCCTAAAATGCAGAAATGGACGTATACTAACATTTGAAATAAATTGACCAAGCACAACATGAAACATATACGAGGTTTATTTTGTCTGCAATTAAGTAAAAGTTAAAGTAAATGTTTTAATGTATTTTCCACACATTCCCAACTTTTCCTGATTTCTCATTGAAGAACTAATTTAGAAGGAGACAGTCAGTGAGAATTTGATTATTTGTCCCTCAAATCTGCGACAAAACATCCACACGGGTCAGTAATGCAGACTGTTTAGTTACAAGATAAATAAAGTTTCTCTCTCTCTGAATGTGTGTGTGTGTGTCTATCTCTCTCTCTCTCTCTCTCTCTCTCTCTCTGTCTCTCTCTCTCTCTCTGTCTCTCTCTGTCTCCCTCTCTCTCTCTGTCTCTCTCTGTCTCCCTCTCTCTCTCTGTCTCTCTCTGTCTCTCTGTCTCTCTCTCTCTGTCTCTCTCTCTCTCTCTGTCTCTCTCT
>BRDA01005469.1:2500-11554 GCA_036984385.1 Crenuchus spilurus | reverse complement strand
ACATATGTAAAGGGTCATGCTGTAAGAGCAGGCAGTGATCAGTGATTTGTTTAAAGATGAGTCAGCTGATGTCATGTCAGCTCTGGGTTGAAATATGGCAGGTCATAATGTGAAAATGCTGGATAGAAAAATTGAGTTGCATTGAAAAAATATGTTCTAAACATTAGTGTATGTATATACAGTACCAGTCAAAGGTTTGGACACATTCTCATTCAATGTTTTTATTTTATTTTTTCCTACACTGTAAATGAATACTGAAGTCATCCAGACTATGAAGGAATCATGTAGTAAACTTAAGTGTTAAACAAACCAAAACATGTTTTAGATTTTACTTCAAAGTAGACACACAACTGATGTCTCAAACACATTAAGAGGTGAGAAATGCAAGTCATGAGCTCTTGACAAGACACAGCTGTTAACTGAAAGTCATTCCAGGTGAAAAGTTCTATTTTGGTCTCATCTGTCCACAAAACATTCTTCCAAGTCTTCTGGCTTGTCCATGTGATCTTCAGCAAACTGCAGATGTGCAGTAATGTTCTTTTTGGAGAGCAGTGACTTTCTCCTTACAACCCTGCCATGCACACCATTGTTGTTCAGTGTTCTCCTGATGGTGGACTCATGTCTGTCACAATTATTCACAAACTGTGGATTGGTAGAGTCCAAACTCTTTAGAGATGATTGTAATCCCATTTAATTGAAAACACCTGACTTTAGTTTCACCTTCAAATTAACTGCTAAAAAATTAAGATTTAATATGTTGAATAGAATAATCCAATTAGAAGAAAATACTTTAAAAAACAAAAGTTCCATGAAAATCTAATGGGATACTCAAAAAGCCAAGAAATTTTCCTGTATAAAGGGGTTACTGGAAGGACCACTAGAACCTATATATATATAGAACCTCTAGAACCTTGGGTTCTCAATCATGGTCCTGGAGAACCACTGCCCTGTACATGTTACATATTCCTATGCTCACAACACTCCTGGTCCAATTAATGAGCTAATTAACAAGCCCTACCTGAGCTGAATTAGATGTGTTAGAAGTGGGAGAACCCTGCAATATTCTAGAAGCTCCATTGGTCTAGAAGCTCCTACAAAAACATGTAACTACACAACTTTATTCTTTCAAGTATGCTTCAAGTTATGGGTTCCTCAAGTAGAAGTTCCTCAGAGAACCACTGGTTTCCCTAAAGGGTGCCATTGTGGCAATGGTGGTATGAGTTTTATTTCAGTTTTATAGTGCAGATTTGGTTCCTGATCTCAATACTCTATCTATCTGTCCGTCCGTCCGTCCGTCCGTCCGTCCATCCAGCTAGCTAGCTAGCTCACTAGCTAGCTAGCTAGCTAGTTAGTTAGCTTTCTAATAAGTGACTAATAAAAGCAACATGGGTTGATATTCAGTCAGATACTAGTTATTTGTGCCAATTGTTTAATTGTTCCTCTACGTCTGACTGGACTATTTAGGTGACTATTAACTTTAATGTTTATTAGCAACATTAGCCTCACAGCTTCAGTTCTAAACTACATTTTGAACATATGTTGGCTGACTGATTATATACGAGTTAAGAGTCATTATGACTTTTGATCACTTTAAGTAGTTAATGAGCTGAGTCATATATATTTAATTTTACATCAACAGTGTTGGTCTGATTTTGGGAGCCTCTGTTCTGTGCAGCTGAATGTAAAGCTGCTGTTTTCCTCATGAAGAGAAAGCAGGTCTGAATCACAGCTTTGCCATCTGTAGGGATGCTTTACTGAAGCAGGGGTCTTACAGAGGAAACTCCAGGTGATATTTCATAGTTCTGTTGTCTTTGGCACACCAACCTTCTCCTCCTGGAACAAACATGACATCTGTAACTGATAAGACTGTTGCTTTTACACCAGGAGGCCTTTTAAAATATCTGTGTAACCGGAGAAAACAAGAGGACATTCAGACACATGTATGAAGACAGACTGCTGCTTAAAACCAGCCACATTAAAAATCTGAACAAAGCATGTAGCCTAACAATAGACTGATGGATAAACATCCTGTATCCTGTACAAACCAGATTACAGATACTAGTGCATCCCACAAAAAAGAATATTGTGACAAAGTTCATGTACATGTATTTATAAATTCATTTTGAAAAATGTACACTGTCATACTTTTACATGTAAAAGTACATATTTCAAGACTTTCTTATACCATGTTGATCATTTTGGCTTATAGCTCATATATCTCAGTATAATAGAACATTTAATTTAGTTAAACAGTTTGAATATTATATGTAATTAACAATGTATGACAATTTACATTTTTCAATTAAATTATGAAAAAAAAAGTTACTTTTTTATATTTTTAATTATTATTATTATTATTATTATTATTATTATTATTATAAAATGTAATTATTATTATTATTATTATTATTATTATTATTATTATTATTATGATAATTATAATAATTATAATACAATTTAAGAATTTCAATTTGAAATAAAAGTGTTAAAAGTTAAAAGTGCTCTTAAGACCCCAAAACTTTGAGCAATAATGTTATAATGTATATATATACAGTGGCAGTTCTAGCTTCTGTGATGCCCTGGGCGAACCCACCCTTTAGACATTTTAGAACATTCCAATTATTCCAGTTTTGTATTGAAAATGATTGAGTTTAATGTCTGATTGCACTCTGAAATGAAAATATAGGAATTAAATAAGACATCATGGAATATCAATTTATAGACCAAAATGTTTGTAAAGTAGCACCTTTGTCAGATATAACAGCTGAACACACTCGTGACATTCTTTCTGCAATAGGCATCAAACATTCTTCAGACAGTTCTTCACAAATCTGCTGCAGAACGTCACATAAATGTTGGCACTTGTAGGTTTGGATGGGGTTTAAGTCTGGAGACTGTGCTCCACTCCATGTTTTCAAGCTGACCATCTTGTTGTTTTGTCCTGAGGTATTTCTGGCAGAGCTTGGACTGATGTTTTGGGTCATTTTCTTACTGTAGGTGAACCCCTGACACACTAGACGAATACCAAACACGTTCTAAACCTTTTGACTGGTAGTGTGTGTATATATATATATATATATATAGCATATTTTAATAATTTGACTTATTATTATTATTATATGAAAGAAAAGTGTGTCATCATGACCATTTTTGATATTGTATTAATACTCTTTATATATATATAAGTACATGATAACACCTCTCCTGAAAACTGTTCTAGATTGCCCTCTTGTGGTTAGTAGCTATTGTACAGTGCTGTCATAAAACTTTGTGTTGCCATAAACACAAACCTCTCCGCTTTCTTACATGTGTACATAACCCAAAAACAGCATCACAGACATTTCCCAGCAATCCAAATAAAATGTTATTAGGCTGTTGTGGTTTAGGCGTTACAGGTTCTGCCTTCACATTGGTGGGAGATGCCTTAATGATGAGCACCTCGTTTCGTACCATGAAACCTAAAGAGACTAAGGCTGTTGCACATTTTTTCCACATTTCACATTACAGCCTTTAATAAGGCATCTTTAAAGTGGAGCTGCAGGCTCACTCCACACAACAAACACGTTGGATTTTCTCACAAGTTTCCACAGCCCGGACCCCTGGTGACCTGTTTGTTTAGGTGTGTGCTGATTAGAAGTTCACATGCTGAGTCCCAGTGCCTGAAACGTGACAAACCTGCTCTCTCTGTCTCTCTCTACAGCTCTTCCTCTCCTTCACCCCTCCCCTCACCTGAACCCTTAATGGCGCAGTTATTCGAACAGGCTCTGAGGCATATTGTCTTCATTAGTACGGCTCATAACCAGTAAAGCAAAACACTCTCCTTCCGCATCTAAATGGATGGCCCATTTGATAAACACTGTACATTTTTACTGTTGCCTCTCATTAACTGTGGGAGCGTTTAAAAGGCCAGCCACAGGTTTCTGACTGCTCATATACCATGTTTTTAAAAGGCCACTTTCAATACCGAACAACATAAAACATCTGGTTTTGATGTCATCTCATTTTACAGAAATGGCATAAATGGTGGGAAGGTTTTGAACATGGGAGCTTTAATGAGAAGCTGTAGCCTGAGCTAGTTCCTGACCGGGCCAACGTTTATGGCCCATGACTGTGGTAATGATGGCTCCTTTCCTAGGCTGTGATTGACATTTTTGTTGTGTTCTTTTATAGCGGACATAGAGGGCCCCCCCTAGCCCCGGAGGTGGGTGCTGCTCAGTCCAGACGTACCCCGTGGATGCAGCTCCCCGTTTAAAGATACAGGACCTCATAATCGCGACAGGAAAGTAGGCAACATGGTGAACTCAACAACAGAGTCAAACGAGGGCCTGAGACTCAACTGCAGCATGTCTGGGAGACATGACTTCATCTTCACCTTCGTCCCTGTCGTCTATGCTTGCAACTTTGTCATTGGCATGGTGGGCAATAGCATGGTGGTGGTTGTTATCTACCGCTACATGAAGCTAAAGACAGTGGCGAATGTGTTTGTGCTCAATTTAGCCATCTCAGATTTGACCTTCCTCATCACACTACCAATGTGGGCCACCTACACCGCCACCGGCTACCACTGGCCCTTTGGAAGCTTTCTGTGCAAGGCCAGTGCTGGCCTGGTCATCTTCAACCTCTACACTAGCATCTTCTTCCTCACGGCACTTAGCATGGATCGCTACCTTGCCATTGTGCATCCACTGCGCTCACTGCGGCGTCGGACCTCGCTCTACGCCCAAATCACTTGCGTGCTGGTGTGGGTCTTCGCTTTTCTGCTTAGTGCACCAACCGCCCTGAGTCGACACGTCTACAGAATTGAGAACCATACATTTATGGTATGTGGCGTCCTGCATAGCAATGAAAGGCTCCACCTGCTGGTGTCTCTCAGTGTCCTGAAGAGCGTACTGGGCTTCCTCATGCCATTCCTCATCATCATCACTTGCTACTGCTTGACAGGACGATCCCTGTTAGGGTCCAGAGGCCTGCTGAAGAAAAGCTCACGCCAGCGAGAGGACGAGACTCTACGCATGCTGGCAGCTGCAGTGCTAGCCTTCTTCATCTGCTGGGCACCTCACCAGGTTTTCCACTTCATGGACCTGTTAGCCATGCTGGGTGTTGTAAAGAACTGTCACGTGTTGGACATTATTGACACCGCCTTGCCCTTCAGCATCTGCCTTGCCTACTTTAACAGCTGTGTCAACCCCATTCTCTATGGATTTGTGGGACGCAACTTTCGTAAGAACCTCCTAAGGCTGCTACGCTGTGGCTCGGCTCCAGTTGGGAGTCATCCCAGTCTCAGCACTAAGATGTCTACTCTGTCCCACAGAGCTTCTGAGTTACTTCATCTGCCCAACAGCAAGAAGGCCTTGGATCACAATGCTAAGTCATCAGAGGAGCCAAAAGTCTAACAAGGGAGGGGTACACTCAAGGTCTTTTGGAAGAGACAGAGCACGCTTTGGCATTGATATGAGCAGCTCTACATGTTGATGTTCCTCAGTGCTCATGAAGAGCATGGTTGACCCTTCCTGAGCATCATCTGCTACTGCATGGTGGGCCACACTCTGCTGGGTCCAAAGAAAATGCTGAGGAAACTGACATGCCAGAGGCAGGACAAGATGCTAAGGATGCTATTAGGTGCCATTATAACCATCTTATATTAGACTTTTTCTGGATGTTACACCAGTTTCATGCTGGCCATATTGGACGTGATGAGGAAGTGTCACTTTCTAGACATTGTTAATTCCACAGATGGATGTCTTTCAGAATCTATCTGACATACTTTGAAAGTTATCAGCCTGGTCCTGTTCAGCCGTATGGGACTCAACTTGGGACTGGAGTTACTGCATCTGTCTAGTAACAATAAAACCTCCTTAGAGCATAAGGCTACATCGTCTGAAGAGCTAAGCAGAATGAAGTTGCTGTAAATTTCGATCCCTAAATATATGGTTAGGTTTAGAACCAGTTTTAAAATTGAGACCAGATTTAGGGTTAAATTTAGGGTTGAAGTTTAGGTTCATGGTAACAGAAAGTTGACTCACACCAGATTAATTAATTGAAAATCAATTAAAGCATCAAACATGGGCATCCAAGTAAAGTGTTACCATTTCAATTTCAGTGCAATCACCTTGTAACTTCATTCCAAGAAACAGGAGCCGAAATCAAAATGCAGTTGGTTTACAGTATTGCTTTAGGTTTAAGTAGAGCAGAATCTATTTTTGATACAAGGTCATAAGCCTACAGCCAAATATCAGTCTCACTGTTATCAGAGGTATTACTAATCAAACTGGATAACCTTCAGGATTTACTAAAGACCACGTTTGGCAAGCCAGTGTGAAAAACAGTGAGTTTATTACATACAAAAATAGTTTTTTTTTACCAAAAACAAAGTGAAATTGTTATTTCTACAGTAAGGCTAGTGGAATACACAAAACCCCCTTCCAGAAAAGTTGGGACACTTTCTAAAAATGCAATAAAAAACTTAATTTACTTTATTAAACCTTTAATTAACTGAAAAAAATTGTGTTTTCATTTATTAATTTTATTTGTGAAACATTAACAAATTCAGAAATTGATCCAACATTCAAAAAAGGTTGGGACAGAAGCAAAATAAGACTGAAAATGACAAATAACTCTGTTCTGTATTCCAAAATTAGCAGTTTAACTGATGTGGTGCAGTATAAAAGGAGCATCCACCCAACGTGGTTCGTGGTTCACCACTTTTTTTGGCCTACCTTGATGACAGAGTTATCGGTCAGTGCAAAATTGTACAGAAGTGAGGACTTTCACCATTCCCAGTTATTAATATCATGTGAATTGCATACATGTGAAGGTGCCATTGACGCTGAGGCAAATAGGTATTTTGGAGACATGCCACCAAGGTGAATCCTTTTCCCAGGAACTCCAGACCGCATTCTGCACAAGTTACAACAGCCTGTAATTGACTGGCCTGCTGATCTGTCTCCTATTTACAATGTCTGGAGCATCATGAAGAGGACAATCAGATCACAGTGACCGCTGAGCAGCTCAAGTCTTGTTTACAGACAGAATTGAAAACAGTTCCAAACTGTTAAAAACTGCAACAACTCGAGTTTTACCTTCCCAAATGATTACAAAGTATAAATAAAAGAAATGTAATGCAGGGGTACACATGCCTCTGTTCCAACATTTTTTAATGTGTTACATGCATCAATTTCTAAATTTGCTTATATTTAACAAATCAAATTAAGTTCATCATTAAAAACACTGAAAATCTCTTCTTTCATCTATTAAATAAATGTTCAAATTACAGATTTCCAATTTTTATTGCATTTTTAGAACTTTTCTGGAAATTAGGTCTGTTCAATTACACAATTCAAAAGGGATTTTCAAGGTTGGGTGTCAGTGGGTAACTATACTGAATGTACATGGTTACCAAACCAAAGGTCATTCTAGGTCTTGGGTGATGTTTTGCTGCATATGCTATCAGTATATGCTATAGATCTAGAACGGCAAAGCTCTAGGATATAGCTCCAAATGTCACAATGATATTTACTACTGACCTTTATCTTCCTAATAATCTTTATGGGATTGTACAATAAACAAGTGTTGCATGAATTACATAACTGTATATACTGATGATCTGTAAATGTTGGTACTGTATAAGATTAAGTAGATTTTAGATATTTAATATACATGTAAATGTAGATTTTTATATATATATAAAATAAAAATGAAAAATACAAATAAAAGTGATGTTATATTATGCACTGATAAAAGCATTTGTTTTTTTGTAAACATTTTTCCTTTGATTTATGTTTAAGTTGTCCACTGCCAGTGGAAAAAATTGTATTGCTCAAATATTGCTCCTTGATGGCTCAGTAGACTGAATTTACAATCTCAAAAAAATTCCTTAGAAGAAATAGCATGAGAAAAAGAGGAGAAATGAGATATGTCTGGTCAAGTTAAACAGTATAATAGCCATTAACAGCATCAAAGCTGAGAAAACTTGTGGATGAGAAATGGTTGAGTTCATCTGCCTTTAATAAACATGACCGCATCTTATTTTGTAAAATCTGAGCACAATGTGAGACTTTAGTGAGATCTTTGAGACAATGTGAGACACATGTGAGGTTACTGAGGTCAGGAGAAACATGTGAGCAGCAAGCTCCCACCAGCAGGATAAAACTGAAATTCCTCTGCAAGATTTTATCTCACAAACAAAACTAGGTTGAATCGTCAGAACATGAGCCTTTTTTCCCCACCCATTCACACAATCTGTCATTTATATGATGTCAATATGGTAATTCTGTACATGCCAGGATTAGTGTTCAAGAAATGAATGAAAACGGCCGTTTGGTCTCTATAAACAAAGAGCGCTCACCTTAGTGTTCACATCTATCTCATAAATATTCAATGTAGGAATGAGTGACTCAGTAAAACACAGTGTCAGCTCACATTAGTTAAGCTTTAGAAATAAAACCACATACAATGTCTAAAAACTGTAATGAGCAGTGTGTAGCCAACACCTCTGTTTATTCAGTTCTGAGCTCAAACGTCTTGGCTAGAAATGTTTAGAGTGTGTTTTTTTTTTTTCACAAAATATCAGCACATCTGAAAACAAGTTTGTAAAGTCTAAGTTTAGAGCAGATTTAATCAGAATATAGATTTATGACACTCTTACTGTTTGACACTGTTGTTGCTGAGTTTGTGCTGTGTAACAAAAGCCTGTCTAACACTATGGAGAAATTTTTTTTTAAATGTGTGTAATTTGTAAAAATATGAAGGCGTCAGACTCCATCAGAGTGCCTGAAATACCCTCAGACTCCAGGGGGTTAAGTTAAAGTCTCAGTTGTGTTTCTATCTGATATCAAGAGACACATGAGATGATAATGAGACACAAATGTTTTTTTTATTTTATTTTCTTTGGGTTGTTTTTTAAACAATTTTTCAATTGTTAGATGAAGGATAAATTCAAACAAAATTTAACTATTTGGGGAAATTATAAATACGAAATACCCACATTAATATGTAAATATATTTTTTAATAAATGTTAATTAAGTAAAATAAATGATGGTGGTGTTTTATTAAGG
>BRDA01005468.1:3532-25493 GCA_036984385.1 Crenuchus spilurus | reverse complement strand
CATTTTACAAGTGTAATTTACTTCAAAATACGTGTTAGTCATTGTGTCTTTCGTGATTGTCTCACTATCTCATACCCAACATCTGATTTCCAAAGTATGTGATCGGTCCTAAGGTAGATCGTCGACATTCCATTATGTAATAAATAAAGATTTTCAACTGGAATATTTTATTCATTGAGATCTAGGATGTGTTATTTTAGTGTTCCCTTTATTTTTTTGACCGGTGTATATTTTTCTGTTATTTGAAGTCTTTCAGCTGCTAGATGGAATCCTGGCTAGTGTATGAAACCTTTAGTCTACAACCCATACTCTATCACTCTGTTAGTGCTTTCTGTGTTACTGATTGTGCATAAAACTTCATTTAATGTGAACATTTTACCATTGAGTGTTAACCCATTGTCCTGCACTCCATCACTGGTGTTTTTCCACACAACTGTTTTCACATCCTCCAGAGCCTGGGGGGCTAACGGGTTCCCAAAGCAGGATTTCTGCACAAACACAAGCAATAGTGACCTTCTCAAATATGCTGATTGAAAATCTGATTAACTTGACTTATGTTTCAAATTTAATATCTAAAAAAAATACTCAAAGTTCCTGAGAAAAACAATACTTCTATCAATTTAGTCAGGAAACACTTCACTGTTTATAAACAAAGACAAACAGATAACTTGTTTATGTGGCTTTAAAAAATGACTGCATCTCACTGGAGAACCATAAACATGTTGTGTGATGTCATTAGTGACAAGGCGTCTGTGGTGAGGATCAGCAGACCTAAAATGCTCTTGGGTATTAAAAACGCCAGGTGTCAGTTCAGATTCTTAAGTTATTTTGGAATCTGATGAAGGCGATGAATCAGTGACTGCTGGGATGACAGCAGACTATAATATAACTCAGTACAGACATTTATACTTGAGCACAAGTCAGACAGAAAATTCTGACGTAACGTTTTCAGCCGCAGATCATTTCCAGTGAGCACATTTGTAAGGTATGTAGTTTGTGAATGGTTTCACAACAATAAACATTGCTAAGTGAGACTAAAAGGAAGCCCTGTTGACTTGCTCAGAAGCTATACTCCTCCCTGAAACTATTAACGTGTGATACTTTCACATCAGCTGGTAGGCTTTAAGGTAACGCTCTTACTTGAAAGTTGTTGAGTTCAGCGTCGCTGAGAATGCGATCGTTGTCTTGATCAGATATGGTGAAGATTCGACTAAGGGCACGAACACTCTGTGGCTTCAACTAAAAACGTACACAAACAGATCATTTACTACAAATCAAAACAGACTCACTCATTACAGGGTGTGCTCTAGACTGTTGTGTGTGTAGTCTCATATTGCAAGGCCAAGTCAATCTGGATAAGGCTGCATTTCCAAAGTTAAAGGAGATAACATTATTTAATATTTGTCTTCAGTTGAGTCCATTAAAATGTGTTTAAAAGGCCAAAGTTCATGACAGAACACTAATACTGATCTCTGAGACAAATGACAACCATAGTAACAATCTGGACACGGTGAAGAGGAAAACTCACTTAACACTGCTAAGTACTGCCTGACTGAATCTGTCAGCTGAATCTAGACCTGTTCATTACATTGTTGTTTCCTTCAGTTTAAGGACCACACCTTTACACCCACACTCGGTCTACAACGGGATTTTGACTACTGTGTACCTGTTTATCCTCAGGATCATACAGGGGTGCAGTAGGGTGCAGGACAGCCTTCTGAGCGTAGTAGAAAAGCTCGGAAATATTTTTCAGATTCTTTGCAGAGCACTACGGAAACACACACACACACACACACACACACACACACACACACACACACACACACTAATGTTCAGGAAGGTTATGATATCTGTTACACATTATGCTGACAAATGCAGAAAGACGCAATCACAGGAACACATCCGAGCAGGAAAAAGTGCATTCCTTACTTCTAAATTAGTTAAAAACACACCATTAGTCTAAAACTATGAGCTACTTTTAAAAGACATTAGAGGGGTCTATGGTTTATGTGCATTTATTTTATATAAACCAATCAGCCATAAAATTAAAATAACAAATGGCTCATAAGCTGTCAGCCAAAACAGGGCAGACCCACTGACTCTACAAAAGCTCAGAGTATGTCCTGTGGTATCTGAAATCAAAGACATTAGCAGCAGCTCCTTTAAAGGTGATATATACAACATTTAGTCTAAATATAACAGCAAACATCTAATGTTACTGTAAAGTAATAGTGGAGAAAAGGCATCTGGGGCACATCATTTGTGTGTTCTCTGCTCTGTGTTTTCATAGCCGGTCCGGATACAGGTGCATGTTAAGCCTGTCCTGTGAAAAGTTTGGCCCCGCCTATTTCATTGGGCTTCGCAACACTGTGGTAAGAATACAAACAAAAGGAGGGAGGCGGGGCTGAATATGAAGCCTTTGTTTTGGTGTGAGATGCCGGTGCGACATCTAGTGTCAGAACAGATCATATACAGGACCTTTAAGCCCTGCAAGACTTGCTGTTCCAGCACATGTCACAGATGCTCAGACTGAGATCTTAGGAATTTGATGACCACTAGGAGCAGGTTTTAGGCCCAGGAGCACTTCGCAAGCTTTGCCAGCTGTCTGTTCATAACTTTATGCCTCAGCATACAAAATGTATACAAGAATCATGTGTTTTCTGTACCAGTAATATACAGAATAACCAATGATAGTCACTTCATTTGCGAGGGGTATTAATGCGAAATCCGATCTGTGTGTATCACACTGAACATCTGTTGCTGTAAAAATAAACGACAAATTAAATTTCTGCTGAAATCCTCTTTCACAGTGATGATTTTTATGTCCGTGTTCACATTTCCAGACTGAAGCGACTCAAATGTTTTGCCTTAATGTGACACAGATCTCACCTTTTCAAGAATTTCACATGTGGTCCTAGATCAGACACATATCTGATTCCTGAAACTAGCCCAAAATCTCCAATCACAGATGTTTAAAAAATAAATCGATTAATTAAAAAGAAAAAAAAAATCTATTTAGACCAAAATCCCTGCATCTTACCACCTCTGAAGTTTACCTGCGATTGCACTTTCAAAGAAGCCCAATTTGGTGGAAAAAACATGAACATGGCAACCCTGTACAAATATGAGTTTTTTTGTTGGTGGTGACAGATTCATTTTGCACAGACACAATGTGAACCATCAAATAGCCAAATCCAACCTGAGCAAAATTGAGAATTGATTAACGAGGCTTGTAATGTGAGGTAAGAGTGGAAGATCAGAATACAGGTTTGTTATCTACCTCCCACTTCATCTTTAATCAGCAACATCTTTACTCTTAAAGAGAATGAGTAAGTGTGCAACAGTCCTCACCTCCACACAGGTCTCGATCTCAGAGAACTGGTTCATGATTGGCAGGATGGTTTCCATAGAGCTGCCAGAGCGCAGGTCAGACTTGTTGCCCACAAGGATGATGGGAATTCTACAGCAACAACAAAATACTGATGGAACAAACTATTCTTATCAAATTCTGAAATACTGCTGGGTGACATACATTATTTTTTAGTTTTAATCAAACTGATGAATAATAAAAATAATTTACATTTCAAAATGTGTAAAAATTACATAGAGAAAATTTATTTTCTACAAATCAGATCTCAAACTTATTAACATTCACTGTGCAGGAGTTCCTTTGGTGTAATTACCATTAGAACATGTCTTCATGCTTTGAAGTAATAAGTTTATTAACTTTATATATGTAAATTCAAACAATATGACAGTCATGTAAAATATGCTTATATCAAATAACACTCAGTAACAACACGTCTGAAAGAGTGACTGTGACTAAGAGACATACTTGCTGCCTTTTTCAGCTCCACCGTTGACAAGAGGAATCCATTTAGTTCTGATCTAACAGGGAATAAACAACAACGGGTCAAATGAATGAGAAATACAATTTGAAGTCAAAGCGAATCAAAGAAATAAGATAAGACAATGCAAACACTGAAAGGGACTCTAACTGTACCTTGTCAATGGTTTCCTCTTGTGTTACGTCATACACCACACATACTACATTAGCCTAGAGGGGAGATAACAACACTGACTTCTACTGTACAAGAGTTCAGCTCAAAACACTTAGTGTGTTGACTGTGTCAGCTAAGCTATTACAGAAACAGTCAATTTTATCAGCTTCACTTACCATGTACACTATGTCCAAATGTTTGTGGACACCAAATGCATACACACAGCTTGTCTAGTAGCTGTAGATAATTACTGTCAACAAAAAAAGGCTCTCGGAAGCAGGTGAACATGAACCTGTCAGTAATATGCCAGGCACTGGCGACAGGGGTATAAATGAGGGAATGATTGTGTTTCACCCAATACTTCTACAATGAGTTTGGGAGGATCATCCAACATCCTGACCTCACTAATGCTCTTTTTGCTGAATGCAATCAAAGCCTGACAGCAGCGTTCCAAAATCTAGAAGAAATCCATCCCTAGACACGCTTACTCCAACAAAAGAAGGATTAATTCTTTTTAACCCTCTGGAGTCGGCATTCCTGCTGGTGGAGATAAAACCGAAATTCCACAAAAACACTTATATAGCTCTGCGAGATTTTATCCTAGAAACAAAACTAAACATACCCCGGAAACCTTAAAGTGTCTATTTTTCAAATGTATATAGCTTGAATACAAATATACTTTTTAGATATTTGTGAGAGGAGCTTAAATAAGCAGAGACACGTTTTTCAGATCTATTAAGACAGCTGTGTATTTTTTCCCACCAAATGACGCAATCTGTCATTCATATGATAATGTCATGCTTACATTCCATTGGTGGAATACTGGCTGTGGAATGTGCAAAGATGCCTCATCAAACAAAAAAGCTCTCTCACCTGAACAAAGAACTCTCACATGAGTTCACAGCTATCTCATGAATATCCAATGAAGTAACAAGTGACTCAGTAAAACAGAGTGTCACCTCACATTTGTTAAGCTTTAGAAAAAAAAACATAGACAATGTCTAAAAACTGTAATGAGCAGTGTGTAGGTAACATTTCTGTTTATTCAACTCTGAGCTCAAAAGTCTTGACTAGAAATATTTAGAGAGTGTTTTCACAACATATCAGCACATCAGAATATAGATTTATGACACTCTTACTGTTTTGACTCTGTTGTTGCCGAGTTTGTGCTGAACAAAAGCCTGTGTAACACTTTGGAAAAACAATGAATGCAGAGAAACAGATGGACTACAGGCCGTAATTGTAGAATATACAGTGGACCTAATGTGGTCAGTGAAGCTGATAATTTATGAGAATTTGACACAATTTGATATTCAAGAGATAGTGTTTTAAATAAATGATGCTAAAGCTAAGGCAGATCATATTTACCTTAACAATCTCTTCTCTCAGCACTTCTTCAGACTGCACACTCTCTGCAGACAAGAAAATGACAGTGCATTCATACTGCACTACCACATGACCTTTACATGCATTTCTACCAAAGACTTTGTTGTACTTTGGATTGTTTCTATTCATCCATTATCAGTAGAACTTTCACACCACATAAAGGTGATTAAAAATGGTCCATATGATAATATACTTACATGCATACTCCAAATTAAAACTATATGTATACAATCATAATACAGCTAACCTTAAACTCACCAGAGTAGTCAACAATGTGTGTGGGCACTTTCTCAGGTGTGACATCTGCAGGTATGGTGATCTCTTCAGCCCGCAGGGGAACCTGCCAAAGTAACAAAATACTGCTGTCATTTATACAATCACACATCTGACTTACAAAGACAGATACACACATGAGCTTAGGCTAACAGAACAAGTGCTCACCTCCTCAGGAAACTCCTCTCCTACCAGGGACATGATGAGAGAGGTCTTCCCCACCTTGGCTGGAACAAGAAGAGAAAATAGAGCATAAACATTAGACACTTCAGAAAGTAGAGGGAAAGGGGTGCTCAATCCTCTAAGCTCTACCACCCTGAAAACGTCAGCTCTGACCCTGATCTAACATACCTGATCAAGATATGTGCGAGTCGGGTCTGTTGGATGTGAACTTTTTCAGATTCATAGAACTGCTTTAAAACAAAAATAGTTATAAGCCAAAATATTTGATGTACAAAGTTGACATTTTCTGGATTATCACTGGGGTGGAACCCTGAAGTGGACGTCTTCTGGACCTTCACTAACATAATTCAAATGCAAACTCGTACCACCACACATGCAGGGAGTAAAGACTGAAGCAGTAGAGCGAGAAATAAGAGATCACAGATGGACAGGCCTGACGACTACAGGTGTTCACCTTCAGTTTAAGGTCAGCTCGTCTGCACAGGTGAAGACAAATCCCCACCAAACCCATCTCTGGGATTAAATATAATAATGCTAACAGCAGCCACTTGCACACATACATACACATGCACAAACAGACCCAGATGTTCTGACATAGGCAAAAAACGTCAAATAATTGTTGTCCCATTTTGGATGCACAATATAAGGCTTTCTCATACAAAATGCATTTACTTCTCTGAGTAAGTGCTTGTGTGCTTGTTTATGAATTAAGGACTGATGTGCTACAGATAAAATGTTATACATTTAGTGTCACTATCCCACCAACTAGGATTTTTATTTTTCTGTCGTCACCCAACAAAATACATTAATTAATTTAAACAAAACTTCAATATACAACAAAACCTCAGTTGTTGTCATTAATCGGTCCTAAAGTGTCTCATCATATCCAAACAAATGATAACTGAAGCAATATGTCCTATAAGAAATAATGTAAATCCATATAATCTGCTCCAGACACTCCAAAATATAACAAAAATACATTTTATACAGAATAACTATAGTTTTACACACAGAACACAATGAGAAATAAAGACAAAAGACTAATGAAATGGATAAATGAACATTTAACATCACTCTTATTGGTTTACGCTCTGTTTTAGAGAGTGCCAGTGTGCTCCAGTGTTTTGTACACCTGTTCTAAGGGTTCTCGGTGGCTATTTGTTTTCGCATTTGTTGTTTTTCAGGTAGTCGCGCTGCACACCATTGTTTTAGTGTGACATGTTTTAGTTTTTGACCGTTATCAATGAGAATCAAAGCCAGAATGAACAACGAACACGTGGATGGGTGCTATGTTTTCGCTAAATTAGGGGTGAGTCATGTGAGCACGGCAATGAAAACCAGGCGGATGAATGATAACTGGGACAAAATTTCCCTAGTAACTGTACAATAACCAGAGCAAATAATAACTGAGGTTTCACTGTTTTGTAACACAATGTTTTAACTCACCAAAACAAACAAATAAATAAATGTACATTTAACACAAGTCACAGTTTGTGTCACTGATACATGTATTATTTCATTGTTTTCCCACTCGCAGTCCTGGAGAAATAACACTGCACATTTTCTATATCACACCTCATTCAATGTATTAACTATTAAACAAGCTTATCTTGTGTTTGTTAAGCGTGCTGGAGTAAAGAAAACACAAATGTGCAGAGCACATGGTCCTGAGGACTGACTGAAAACCACAATTTTCCTGCTGAATACATCAGAGGCAGAGTATGTAATGTATTTGTACAACTTGTGGCTTAGGTACCACAATGTAGCATTCAAAGTTCATGAATGATAACTTCATTTAAGAAATACTCTGAAGAACAGCACTACACTACACTGGGTTTCTTTAAATTCACTTTAATTAAAATCTGGCAGGTGTCACCAGTCTTATCCTAGAAGTAACCAACTGTTTAAAGACGGAGATGATTAAACAAGTACAATCAGGTGTGGTTCGGCTGAATTGTTAGGAAAACCTGCAGCCACCAGTCCGCTGTGGACAGAACTGGTGTCTGATGATCCAGGACATCTAGGGCAGTGATCTTCAAATTCGGTCACTGAGGCCTGATGTCCAGCCCAGTTTGGTGATTTTCCTGCTTATACGTACCTCCCAAACCTGGCTATTTGAAGCTGTCGAAGGCGACGTGTATACGCATCAATATGCACGTGAGCCGTTTCAAAGACAGATTTGTTCACATTACAGATACAGCTCACTTACATTTGTGAATATGAACCGTCAAGATAGTTCAATCTGATCTGAGTAAAAAATCAGATCTGAGCAACGTGGCCTGTAATGTGAACGTAGTCTTTAACACCATAGATCATTACTTCAGCTGAATGCACAACAGTACAAAACGGTAGCTCTGTAGAGTTAACAAAGACCTTACACATGTTTACTGCTGGCTGTTAATCACATTCCAGTGTGCAGACACAGACTTACAGAATTAAATGTGCAGCTTAAGCAGTAAACTGGTGAATACTGACTCAGGCTGATAAAGCATTCATGTGTTTATTACCAGAGTGAGTCAAAAATGATCCACACTTTAGTTATATTAAAACTTCTGTTAGCTACAATGTCTCATCAACACTTTCTGCACTGGGTCACTGTCTGCATAGCAACTGCTGTGCAGGCTTGGATGCATTACGTCAGTTAATTTATGACTGCAGTGCAAGAAATAATAGCTGCCCTACTTATGATTTGCATGGTTCAACAATCAACAAGTGCAGTGAAATGCTCAGTGAAGCGCTGCAGCCTAAAAATCAAACAAAATGCAGACGACTGCTATCCTGGTTGTTGCGCTGTTGCATGAAAATGCACGTCTACACACTGCTGCCCACTGTTTACATGCTTGAAAAATGTGATTTCGAGGTGGACTCAAATCTTGTCTCATCAGACTGAGACCTGTTTGGTCTCCTGCAAGAAGTGATAAGAATGAGGCTGAAGATTCACATCTGATGAGGTGAAGACAGAGAGGCATTTGTGGCTCACAGCTCAGCCAAAAACATGTTTTAATGATGGAAATGAAAGCTTGCTGACAGTTGGAAAACATGTACTGAAAAACAGGGAAATTATGTTGAATTGACTCCACTTTACATGCGATAAATAGGTTTTGTTTCTTTATTATTCTGCTGTTAGTTCATTCATCCAACTACTAATTGTGTTTGTTCTGAAAAACAACATTTAAATAATCCAAAATAAATAAAAACAGGTGTTTTTACAATTAAACTTGCAACACTTCACATCTATAGTGATGCAGCAGAGTCGGGTTCAGCCATAGTTGTAGTGTTTGTTTACTGTTTCAGTCTTTAGTGTAAAGTTCAGTGGAATTAAGTTTTGTCAAAGAAATAGGAGTCACAAGGACATTACATTCAATCAAAAGATGTTATTCTGATATATCTCAATGCATAACTTTGGTTAGCTTAGCCTAGCTAACTTCAGCCTTGGGTCTGCGTGGTGGGTCTTCAAACACTTAACACTGTTCCTTAAAGTGTGCTCAACTTTACCAAAACTAGTCAGTTAACTAGTGATACACCAGCAGTGTGTTTACTTAGCATTTCAATGTGTTATACACTTGTGGAAAGCAAGAAACCTGAGCTAACTGACTAGCTAAGCTAACAGCCATCTAACATGTAAACACAACATGAACAGATTGAGTTTGTGCAGAAGAGTGAGGATCAGATCTTACATCAAGTAAATTCTTAAAATAGATGGTTCTTCAGTAAATATGGTTCTGTAGTTAACTCTGTAGAGAAGTGCTGTAGATTGTTCTATACAGAACCTTTTAGTAAACGGTTCTTTACAGCCCCCAAAAGGGTTCTGCTGTTACACAGTAAATCTGCCAGTGTTAAATTAACACTATTATAGTTAAATTAACACTGAGGGTGTCAAAATGTAACACTCGGTGTTAATTTTACTCTAATAGTGTTGATTTAACACTGGCAGATTTACTGTGTACCATGGCAAGCTTGTAATAACAGAGGAAGCATTTTTGGTGCTTATATAGAACCATCTACAACACTTTCCTCATCAACCTGTAAGAACCTTTTTGCCATGCAAAGAACCCTTTTTATGGTTCATGTTCTTGGTTCTATATAGAACCATTTTCTTTACTACTACTACTACTGTGCACTCTTAAAATAAATAGAACTTTAGTAAAGAAAATAGTTATATAGAACCATGAACACTCAAAGAACCCAATGTGTTCTTTGCATGGTGAAAGGGCTCTTCAGACATGATTGTGTTGTACATGGTTCTATACAGAACATTTCTGAAAATGGTTCTGTATAGCGCAGAAAGGTTCTGCTGTAGTTACCGTGTCAAGCTTGTAAGAACAGAATCACCCTTTTTGGTGCTATATAGAACCATCTACAGCACATTACCCATCTATCTAAAGAACCCTTTTCTTTACTAAAGAAGCATCTTTGTAAAAGTTTAGTACAGCTCAGTAATGAAGTCTTAATATCTAATGTATTATTTATGTCTGTAATGTTTTTCTCTCAATATCAGTGGTGCTTCTGTCACCTTTAGCCAGGTTAGCTAGAACACAGCCGAGCTGTTTTCACTGGAGAACATTAGTCTGGCTCTTGTATTTATCCAGAGAAACACACCAGCTACATGTCATTTCATTCCCATTAAATAACCTGAAATAATAAAATATCTGATCACAAACAGCAGCTCTGATGTTCTGACTCCTCCTGTCTGAGAACGTGAATATTAGTATTTTAACGTTACTTAAACGTGAACACAGAGGACTTAAACTGTGAAGTTAGCAGATGGACGCTGTAAATGAAGTTAGTAAAGTTAACGTTAGCTTAGCCTCACAGTAACTTTTGTACTGAACTGCTTTAACGTTACTTACGTTCTCCCAACAGCAGAATCCGCACATCGCGCTTCATTCTTCTTTAAGTCTGAATCTTCGAGCTTTATAAAGCACCTGAGTGAACTGTGTGTATTTTAATGCGGTTTACAGAAATTCAAACTGCTCTCCTCATCTCTCTCTGACCCATTTCCCGTCCAAGGAGAAACCGAGAACTCAAACTAACACTCAGCGCCCCCTGCAGAGCGAGCAGCGCCATGACTGCCCGCAGGGTTGCCAGTTTCGCGTTTTTCACGCCAAAGTGGCCTATTTTGAAGCTGTCACAAACAAAATCCTACAGACAAAATAAGCGCACTTGCATTCAAAGCAACAGAAATGACATTTTTATTATTATGTAATAACAAAAAAAAAAATTTTTTAATGTTTGCTGTTTCTGACCAGTTCAATATGAATTTTAGTGTTAAATTCATACAAAATTATTGTCTTCTGTTATCAGTTCACATTTGCAAACTTGCAGTTTGTGATTTAAGTGCTTACTAGTGTAACAAATTTCTGAATTTATCATACATGCGCAAGAACATTAAACAAGTGTGCATATGTACTACATCTTTGTGGGACACAAAAGCAGGCAACCCTAACCTGCACCTGGGGGAGCATTTTGGGGTTAGGTGCCTTGCACAAGGGCACTTCAGTCATATCCTGTCCAAGGTTGGTTGCTTAACTACAAGCCCTCTTAAATAAACAGGGCATTTAGTGTTGTCTTGCCTTTGCATTGTCAGAATTGCTACACATTTCATGCAACAAATAACTAACACAATCCTGACTATACCTGTAAATAAACAATATCAAAATATGAAATTTCATGTATAAAATTTATTTAAAAACATTAAATCTTTCAAAGAAACCTGCAAACAACTAATAATTTAAATTTCAAGTTTTGGTCACAGCACTGAAACTAAGAAAGATAAAAACCTGGAACAAACATATTTTCATTGATAAATCTCTCAACACACATACACAGATGCAAACAATCAGTGTAATTATGTCTGATATGTGTCACTTGACTTGAAATGGAAACCAGAAATAAACCTAAACTAGTAAACAATGCAGGACAACTACATTCATGCTGGAGCAGGTCTATGAGATTTTCCACATCAAGTGGTCAGAATAAATTTGGAGAGATTTTATCCACAAGAGTGGCAGGTCTTATACTGTGTGCTTGTGTACACATTACAGGCCTTTTAAGGTCCACAGGAACACCTCACTGTGGGCTGTAGTGAAAAGCTGTGTGCCTGACGAGCTGAAGCTGCAGAGGTGAACCGAGTCACTGTGCCACGTAAAATCCTGGAAACGGCCACTAGAGGAGTCAATCAGCTTCAGCACTCGCTCTAGAACACACACATAACAGTAATTTAACTTAAGATTAAGCCAACTTTAAATTATTACATACACAAAAGACAAAGTTTACATCAAACTTCCATTATGACAATGTTATAATCAACTCACGATTTGATCCAATGGCAAGAAGTCTTCCTTTAAAACACAGACTAAGTGACAGAGCCCAATCAGTCAGAGATACTGTCCTCAGTACCTATAGTATACACACACACACACACACAGAGTATTTGAGAAAGAGGGAAAAACGTATATACATATTACACAAACAGCAAGTCTATCTGTTTAAAAATATCAATGTGTTGGTTTAAACCAGTGATCCTCACTATTTTTTTCAAAAGAGCCATATTGACAGATCACAGTCAAGGAGAGAGCCACAATATCACCCCAAGTCACTCAAATAATGTACAAAAATAAACAATCCACCTATGGACTAAACCTTTGCGCACTGAATATATTGCTCTAGCTAGCTTATAGAATCGCTGCTGTCATGTAGCTACCCTGCTGCAGGGTTGCCAGATTCAACAAAAATATCCAGCATAGTCAGTCTAAAACCCGCCCTTTAGAAGCTTAAACTAGCCCAGAATATGTCTGTCACATGTTTGAAGCGAATGGCAAAACAACTGTGTACGAGTGTACGACTTAGTATTTTGTTTATAAGGAATTTATTATGATTATTGCTATTTATCTTAAAGTCATTAATAATATAGTAACATGCGAGTTTTATTAGTTCTTTTATAAGTATTAAATCGTGAACCTGGCAACAGCAGAGTCTCATGCAGCCTGCTGTTGGAAACAGTGCCTGTGTTGCCAGGTTCCACAGTATCCCCGATTTGGAACCAACTTTAATTGAGGCAAAATGAGAGGACAAGTGCTTGGAATGTAAAGCGCATTACAGTATATGTCTCTGTAGCATGCTTTTACAATACTTTGGCTGTGCTGGTGTACTTTCGTAACCGGTCACGAGAGCCACCAATAAAGCACGGAGAGCCGCATGTGGCTCAGGAGCCGCACAATGAGTATCCCTGGTTTAAACCTTTCCACACTTCTCTTTATAATGGTTCAGTATTATTGGCTGTCATTAACCAATACCTAGTTTAGTTAATCAGCATTACGTGAAATCAAATGTGCTGCACTGAACTGAACAAATCCCAAAAAAATTTACTTCAAGAAAAATACAACAAACAGTTTATAAGACAAATAGTTTATAAGACAAATCACCTACTATGTCTTTAAATGTCATCAAGTCCATTTCAACTAACAACTACCATATACACTCTTAAAAGAGGTGGTTCTTCAAGGGTTCTTTAGTAAAGAAAACAGTTCTATATAGAATCACAAACACTCAAAAAAAACCCCAAAGGGTTCTTTCCAAGGTGAAAGGGTTCTTCAGATTGATGACAAAGATGTTGTAGATGGTTCTATACAGAACCCCTTTAAAAATGGTTCTATACAGATTATAGATCCAAAAAGGGTTTAAGAGTGTAGAAAAACATCCCGTCTTTCTTTAGGTTTCAGTCCCGTTCTTGATTTCTGAATGTATTTAACCATCTTGTTGATGGTGACCTGCTTCCACTCTTACCTTCAACTGTTCTCTCTTTTCAAATGAACTGGCACCTGAATTGAATTGGTTGAAGATTCACTCGTTTTCTTGGCTGTTCAAGGTTCTCTCAAAAGTCTTCAAAGACATGAATTTTCTATCCTACTTTTTATTGTTGCAAATTGTTGTCCACTTTGAGCTCTTTCCTCTCATCATTCTTTAAAGACTTCCCTCTTATTCTTCTTTGATGATCTCTTAATTACATCCAGAGCTTCTCTGGTTTTCGGTCAGTTACTGGATGTCTAGCGTCTGATGTTTTGTTTGAAGACAGGTGGTATATTCTTGACTGATGTTTTTAAATTTTCTTCTATTCATAATGAAGAAGCATCAGTTCAGTGCCTGCAGGGATGTGGGCTCTGTACCGGTCTCTTTTGGTGAAGAGAGAGCTGTGCCAGAAGGCAAACTGTTTACTGTTCGGCCTACGTTTCAACCCTCACCTGGTCATGAGCTTTCACCACAGGGTGTCTGGGCTCTACTGTAAAGACAGGATGAAGAGTTCGGACATCCAGGAAAAGTCTCAGAGTAGAGCCGCTGCTCCTCCATGTTGAGAGAAGCCAGTTGAGATGCTTCAGGCACCTGGCTAGGATGCCTCCCTGGTGAGGTTTCGGGCATGTTCAGCTGGGAGGAGACCTCAGGGAAGACCTAGGACTATTTATTCTATCAGCTGGCCTTGGAATCCTCCCATATGAGCTAGAAAATGTGGCTGGGGAGAGGGATGTCTGGTCTACTTTGATGTGGTTGTTATCCCCGCGACATGGATACAGGTAAGTGGAAGATGATGGATGGATGGATAACAAAGGCCTAGTCTCCTGTAGCAGTCTACACTCACTAGCCACCTGACCCTCCCTCATGGCAATGTCACACTGTTGACTAGTCCACCACTCAAATAATCTGGTGAACAGTGAACCTGAAAGGTATGCATACCTTTAAAGAAATAGTAATCAGTCATAGCACCTGCAGAACAGGACATACATTTGAAAATCCACATGCAAATTTGAATCTAAACAGTTTTGGGTTTGGTAAGTACTTGGAAGAGAGACCTTCGAGGAAAACGGCTAGAAGTGGTGCTGGTGGTGTCAACAGAAGGTGATATTCCTGTATAGATTTCAGTACACTGTACTGCCACTATTGCTGTCTTTTGGATGAGTGATAAAACCAAAGTCTCAATTTCTAAAGTCAGAACAAGATCCCTGGACATTTCCTCTAAGATATTAGCGGGTTACACCAACGTCCTGGCTAATTTCCTACTCCTAATCATTTCCAGCTTCAAACCTAGCTTAGTCTTATCTTTTTCTGTCGAATGTGTGCTGGGAGTTTTGGTGTGGACTGGTTGGTGTCACATCATTCAGGCGGGTGCTGCATATGACTCTTTAATGTCGGTCTCAAATGTCAAAGTGCTGTGAGTGTCTACAAAAAAATGTTATAAAAATGTAAACAAAGTAACTTCCTTAAAGTCCGATTGTGTAAAAAATTACTTTTTGAAAACAGTAAAAATTGAAGTCTGGTGTCAGGACTTTTCAAAAGTCAAGTGTGGAATAAATGAAATGTAAACAACCATCTGGTACAATTATGTTCCTTAACTAAAGGTACTAAAGATGTACTCTTGAGGATTCCACCGTAGTGACAAGACAGGTACAGTCCCAGTGATGGCTTAGTTCTTTTTTCTGACAGTGTGTATATTTGGCATATTATGTGAATCTAAGTATTACTCTGCTGTAGGGATGCTTGAGAGAGCAGTCAGTCACCTTTCTGAAATGTCATGGGACAATCCTGTGTGCAGGAATAAGAGAAAACTATAGTGTGTGTGTGTGTGTGTGTGTGTGTACCTGGCTTGCATACGCAACAGAAGGTTAGTTCTCTCTGGGTAGGTGTTATCCCTGTGTCTGTATGTATTTTGTTTATGTGTGGATGTCTACTGCAGGCACACACATGCTTTGTTAGAGAGCCAGACTGTGTAGATGTTTACCTGTTGCTATGCATCAGACAGCCATACAGAAGTCAGCTGGCTCTGTGCATGTGTGTGTGGGTGGTTGTACATGTACCTGTTTCTTTTTCAGGCAGTAGAAGGTTAGTTCTTTCTCAGCTGCGTAGCCGGTGTACACCACAACTCCTCTTTCTGTGGGGCTGAAGGCTGCCAAACTGGGTGGCAAGTTTGTTGCATCCTGGTTACACAAGTTAAGAGTAACATTCAAATCTCTAGAATGATGCATCTGACAAATGTATTCTTCATTTGATAGAAGAGCTATCTATAGCACCAATCTAAAGGTTGCACTTATTCATTCAAGGGACTTTTTGTATCATTTAAATATATTTTTTAAATGGTTAGATATTTTAGACTCACCTGGTATCTCGCTTGGATTTGAAGCAACTTTACACTCTTCATATGTTCTCAAGCAGCTTCATAAGGAAGCTGGGACGTTTACCCAACAGAACTGAAGTTCTACATACACTAAGTTTGTTCATCCTTCCAAAATCAAGAGAATTTAAAAATAGTTTTTCTGCCTTTTGGTGGAGTACTGTCCAGGAAAGGATGCTACTAAGTTTTGGAGCATTGTTGTGAGGATTTGAATGGATTCAGTGACAAGATCGTTAGTGAGGTTAGGATGTTGGGATGATCACTACCTCACCTCATCATAAAAGTACTGGATGGAGCACTATCATATGAGAAAACACAGATCCACTGCTCCACAGTTCAATGCTGTGGGTTTTATACCCCTCTAGCCCACGCCTGGCATCAGGCACGATACCAATAGGTTTATGTTGATCTGCTCTAGAGTGTTCTGTTCTATTGGCAGTACTTCTCTACAGGGATTAGACAGGCTGTGTGTGCATTCCCACATATTTGTCAGCAGTAGGTGCAAATAAAAGTAGCAGAACGACTCTTTAGAAGGGGTTTCTACAAACATTTGGACACGCAGTTTATCCTGAGATCTTACTGGTTTCTGAAAATTATTTGTTGGGTGGCACCTAAAACTAAATGTTTTTGTTTTGGAAGTAAATCCATACAAAGGCATCAACATTATATTTGTCTTAAGAAAGTAATTCATTTAAACACAAGCCATCAAATCAAAATGCCTTCATCAGGAAAAACAAACATTCATTCAGACACGTCCAAATACATCACCCCTACAGCCTACAAAGACCAATAGCTCATTTCAGCTGATGTGCCAATAAACTCTCAGGGGACATGTCTATGTATGTGCTGATTACCTCAGGTGGAGTGGGAGCAGGAAATGTGAGCCAGTCGAGAAGTTCACATTTGTCCTTTGCCCAATCAGCTGACCAAATGCTGACACGCCTATCAGCACTGACGGCCAACCAGAGTTCATTCCCCTCCAGACCAAACTCCTTATACTGCACAACAATTATATCTTATTAACAACTCCGTCACAGGCAGAAAACACAATGATATCCTCAGATATTCTCGGACCTGTTTGCCAATGCATTGCATCGTGGTAATGGATGCCCCCTTGTGGTCACTGATGATGCGTGAAGTGATTCCTGTAAATGCACTGCTCACTGTAACAATGCCATCTCGTCCTCCTGAGAGCAACACCTGACCTGAAAATGAGACACAGGGTTGAGACACAGGCACACACACATTTTTCAGGCTAACACGCCTGTTTCAGGAAGACAGATACCTGTTCACTCCATGTCAGAATTTTGATGACAACAAGCTAAATTTAAAAATTCTGATCATGAGTCAAGTTGTGATTTTCACCGTTACTTTTTTAAAATAATTTTTGCCAATTTTCTCCTCTTCCCAATGTGGTAGTAACCAATTAACCCATCCCATCCACTAGTGGACTCTCCCCATCACTTTGCACTGTCCCTGACTCTAGGAAGGTGAAGACATGCACACGCCTCCTCTGTTGCGTGTGATGCAGACACTGCCTCTTTTCAAACTACCGCTTGATACACAGTACCTGGGGAGCCTAATGCACTCGGAGGAAAGCGCAGGATTCCCAGCTCTGAACGGACCAATCGGTATACGCCATGTGTCAGTGATAGGAAGAGTGAGATCGCCATCTACCCATCCAGAGAGAGCACTGCCAATTTTGCTCTCTTGGGCCCCGGCTGTTGATGGCAAACAGAATGACTGGGATTCAAACTCGCAATCCTAGCGGTCATAGTGTCAGCAAAGCAACATAACCACACATAATATTAGACATGATGTCTATTTAGTGTCTGTGTTGTCTAACGTATAGTCTGATGTACTGTGTCCAATATATTTTGCACATGGGAGTCTGGAGAAATGTAATTTATTTCAGTTGTACAATCCCTGTTGTAGAGTCTGAATGACAGGAAAGTTCACTTTGACTTTGATAATCAGCAATTGAGATCTTTCAGAACAGAGAAAGTTGTACTGGGCTAAGCCTCCTTCTGAGAGAGGACAAACATTCACACAGAAAGTGGACCCATTCACCGTGGTGCGAGTACTGCAGGGCGCACACAGCACTGCGATGAGGCTGCAGCTTGAGCTCCATTTCAGCAGATTCTACACTGAAGATCCTCACTGAGCCGTCACTGTAGCCACCAGCCACACACAGACCAGCACTAGACTCACAAACACCTGCCGACTGGCTCCAGCACACACACTCACAGCTCTGAAAGACAGAAGATGACAACAGAAGAAGTGCAACTGTGTGAGGATGTGCGGCAGTATAGAACATAATCACACACATTTTTGGCATAAATGCGATCATAAATTCAAAAGAATATATTTATATTATACATTATTTCTATTACATTTCATATAAATGATCAAAAGAATGTATGAAAACTTCTAACTGTACTGAAAAGCAGGACTGATGTACTGGGATTCTGTAAGCAATATAACATACTGCAGTTGTTTCAATCTCATTTTAGGAAAACTGTCAGGAGTGCACCCTCACTCTACTTGTACTTGCCAAATACAGTATATAAAGGCATCAAAAGCCTGGTTACTGACAAATCCTAAAAAAAGGTGTTAGAGACCTGTGAAGCTGAAAAAAGGTTACAAAAACATTGCTCAAGACCTGCGTACACATCAATCAATAGTGTGACAAATTGTCTACAAATGGAGAAAATCTCCCTAGGAGTGAGTGTTCTTTTAAAGATGAGACAAAGGGGAACTTTCTGAGGAAAATACCTCATTCCAACTGTGAAATATGGTGGAGGGAGTACTATGGTTTGATATATTTTACAGGAGAATGTAAGGTACTTGTTTACATTTGAGTGGAAGAGTCTAATGGTTGAAGACAGATTACAACACCGCCATCTAGCAGTCAAGGGTTCAAACAAAACACAAAATAAACACAACTGCCTGCCAGGAATCTTTGCAAATCCTTGTAAACTACTGATTAATAATCATGACTGTCCCATACTGTCCACATTAGTGCCCCATACACACAAGCCCACTGTTTGTTCCTGTGCACAGAACAGTGTGTGTGATAGCACAGAGACGTAACCTCAGCCTGCCCAATCTTCATTGGCACAGCTACTTTTTGGACCGGAGTAGAAGTAGATGAAGGTCGACTGTTAGTCTGAGCAAGTGGTTGTTTTTGAGTTTCAACACAGTAACAGAAAATATAAATGTGATACTCAAGTGTATCAACATTTTCTTGCACTCATACTGCCCAGGCACTAATGATGATGTTCAGATTGGTCAATAATGAAAAGTCTTGTGACTGACTGTGTCTTACCTGGTTGAGAACCTGAAACTGTACTAGAAGCTCATTGCTAGGCAATGTCCAAACTCTCACACTACCATCTTGGCCACAAGTGACAAAGCGACACTCATCTGGACTGCACACCACCCCGTTTACCTACAAACACATAGGATGCATATAGTACATGTATAAAACTGTTTACACAACAATTATAAAAGGTGTGTTCAAGTGTACCTGTTACATACAATCTCTTTGTGAATGTACCTTGCTGTTGTGTCCACTGATCAGGCGTATACTGGTGTTGTCAGCCCAGTTGATGTACCACAGAGTTCCTGCGGTGGTACCCACAATCCCCATGTCCATACCTTCATCAAATGCCACACTTACTACTGTCCCATCCAACATCATCTCCTGCTCCAAAACCACATGGGCATTCCTGAGTGACAAGACAACCAGCCCACAAAAAAAGAGATCAGAGAGGGGACCAGCTTTAAACCAATGAATGCTGTTTAGTTATTATCTGCTAACTAATATAAATTAGTGACTATAAAGCTAATTAGGGGTGCCTAAGGCCTAAGGCGGTTGCCATGTCTCTATGTGAAAATGAATGGGAAGAACAAGGGATGAAAAGATGACAACAAGAGAAGTGCGGGTCAGTATGGCCCTGCACTACAGCTCTGTTATCTGTCCTGATGGAGTACATGAATGTTGGTGGCTGTTGGGACCAATGATCTATATTACTGGATAGGACTCACGTGACTTTTGAACGCGCCGGCATGGAGCCTCCATGTTGTGTGGAAGCAGGGCAAGATCAGAAGGAAGCCAGCGTTTACAAACAACGAAAGGGCTGCAATGTTTTGTGTTTTATCGCTTTACTTATTGGAATTTTGTCAGCAGAGACCAGGGGATCACATTCCACAAGTATGTATTCATTTTAAAATGATTTATTCATAATAATCTGTGAATTACAGCCACAATCTCTGACCTACAAACTTGACGTAGTTCTGTAGACATTACACTAATAGTCAGGCTGCATCAAACCAACAACACTCATGAAGTTAGTATCACAAACATGAACTCTTACTGTAATCAAATGTAGATATGCATCAGAACTCTAAATTACTAGACTAGAGGCATTTTTATAGCCACAATGATGCCGTGTCAGTGTTGTGAACTTGGCAGTGCCAGTGGACCATCAAATTGTCTTAAGTTATAGACAACACCTTTTAAATGAAAGTAAAATCAGTACTGCAGCATAAATAGAGCTTTACAATGTGTTTACTGTAACATTAAATTGACTCAGATGATAGCATTGAATATTTCTACATTTACATTCTACATTTTATTTATGGAGGTCTCCGTGTTCTTTACTTTGGATTAAGACAGTCGACAGGTTGAAAAAATGTATAATTTGTGTAGAGCCATTGGTCACTAGCTAGTATCAGCAAGGCAAGAAAACATGGCTATATTTGTCAATGGCCATGCGATAGCAGCATTACACAATTTAATTCTTTGTCTTCTTTGTAAATAACTTACATTTTGAAAATCGGATCATTATTAACGATTTTACAGCCATTAGAAGTCATGCAAGCAGTAATGTCTAGAGAAAATGTCAGCTACGACAGATGCGAAAGCCGATAATAGCCTAACATGTCATCAATCATTTTAATACTTTGATTAATGTTAAAGAGCTTTTTATCCTCTTTGTAAAGAACTTTAAATTTTGAAAATCAGACAGTTATTAGTGAAGTTAGAGCTTTGAGAAGGCAGCAGTGCTGGTCATGTGCCATTGTTTACAAGCTTCACTTCCACACAACATGGCGGCTCCATGACGTCGCGCCGGCCTCAATGCTAGCGAATAGCCAGTGTCCTATCCAGTAATATAGATTATTGCTATGTACAGGCATGCAAGCCAAGCCGTGGTCTTTGAAAGCAACCATTTGGAAAGACTTTGGATTTTACCGTCAACCCGGCCCGGGTAAGAAAGGGCTTGACGTGACTCGTGTGATTTGCAGAGATTGCAACAGTAAAGTATTTCGTTCGGATATGAAAGAATTGGAAAAAAATCTATTCGTGACCCCAAGAATTGATTCTGGATCGATTTGTTCGATTCCCAAAGATTTGCAGCCCTAAAGCTAATAAGATAGAGTTTAAATATACTCTTTTGGAATGAACTGGACCGCTGCACTGATTACTAATTACTGTTGTCAGTCACAATTATGCAAAAACACAATCTAGACTAATAACACACAGACAGTTCTACAATGTCTTTTATTGAGTATGTGGAGTAAAATCCACAGTGCAGGCTAGTAAAGCAGACATCTGTGTTAATGACTTTTCCAAGAGATAATTAGCAAAATGTTTTTCAATTAAGGTCATGAGATTAGAAGTGTGGGATTCCCAAATGCATTGCCATTTAAATAAAGGCACAAAAAGTCGGGTTACTGACAAATCTGTTCTTATACAAAAGGGGTTACAGAGACCTATGAATCTGGAAATTGCTACAAAACATTGCTGAAGACCTGGCTATACATCAATCCACAGCTAGACAAAGTTTGGATTAAAATTCAGGACTGTTGCTGGACTGTGTTCTGTTAAAAATGTGGCAAAAGTAGAACGTTTTAGCACAATGCTTTTTTTTTTTTTTTTTTTTTTTTTTTTTTT
>BRDA01005464.1:74272-89906 GCA_036984385.1 Crenuchus spilurus | reverse complement strand
AGAGAGAGAGAGAGAGAGAGAGAGAGAGAGAGAGAGAGAGAGAGAGAGAGAGAGAGAGAGAGACAGACAGACAGAGACACAGAGACAGACAGACAGACGCAGAGAGAGAGAGACAGAGAGAGACACAGAGAGAGAGAGACAGAGACAGACAGACAGACACAGAGAGAGAGAAAGAGAGAGAGAGATAGATATGGTGGAACTGGCATTAACCAGTCAAACCACCCAGAAAGAGCAGACAAAGAGGACAAGTGAAGAAACACAGGCAGCACTAATTTAAGATGTGCAAATGCAGAGCTCTGCCAACCTGGTGTAATACGATAGAGAGGGTGGAGGACACACAAACATACATGGAGAGAAACAGGGAGAAATATCCCTCTGCAGGAAAAACACTGTAGAAATGTGTGAGAGAGAGATGGAGGTGTTTATGTACGGTGCAGAGGGGGACTCTTTTGTTCTGGAGCAAAGAGAAAAGGGGGCAGAGGTAGAAAAACTAGTAATACACTATTGAAGAATATATGTGAGAGAGAGAGAGAGAGAGAGAGAGTGAGTGAGAGAGAGAGAGAAGGGTTTAAGCCTCTGAGGAAATTTAACCCCTGATGATGGACTTGATCCAACACTCAGAGCTATAACATTTTTTAACTGGTGTGTGTGTGTGTGTGTGTTTTTTAACGCAGTTTGCAGAAAGGAACGAAAAGCCAGAGGAGAGAGAGAGAGGCACACTGTATTCTGATGTGTGGTGCAGCTGCTGGGATGTATTTAACTAATTGGGGGGGATGGTGGACGCCCCAAAAATTCTGAAGTGATATTAAAACAAGGCGACGGCTACAGGCCCAACTGGACCTGCTGCTCCTCGATGTAAACGCACACCAGCAGGCAGAGCTGCTCTTGCCTGCAGCACTTCCATCCAACAGGTTTTTCACTTCTACCACAAGCAGTGCCAGACAGACAACAGTGCAGAAGCATAACGACTCACAGCTGCTCCTCCGACTGACAGCCAGAACGTCCACAATCACATTCCAGAACCTTCCTTCCATCAGCCCATCCAGAAGCCCGTGTCTTACTGGTTGTAAACCAGGCCTTGCTCCAAAACAGAAGAGTTATACAGTAGTTTAAAACCAGGCTGTGTTCCAATCTAAAGCATGATGGCTGTGCACTTCTACACAAGGACTTGCTTCAGTCCAGACGGGAGCTGTGTAGCGGTTTTACACCAGGCCGTGCTCCAAGTCGGAACACAAAGGTCTAATATTTTGAAACCATACTGAGAAACAATGGCTCAGTAGTTCACTTGGTGTAAAAACACTTGACAGATGCTGTGAAGAGCAGAGTTCTCAGAGCTACTTGAGCGGCACAGGCTGATTCCCACTAATGCCCTTTTAATAGCACTTAATGTGACTTCAATTACACTTTAGGCCGTTAAAAAAAGCAATCGATGACAGAGTCTGGAAACGCTGGGTCCATCAAAAACCGGAGAAGTGAGCTCCCTGTGCACACTTAAAAAGAGTGAATGAGTGTGCGCTCTTTAGATTGGAACAGGGCCCTTGCCTTGTCAGCATTATTATGAGAATTTCAAACTGTTCTCAACAAGAAAGGAGATGTGTGTGTGTGTGTGTGTGTGTGTGTGTGGCAGAAAGCCTTGAGGGTCGTGATCCATTGACCATCCTTCATGCTCTGTAAGTGGGTCATGTCAAATTCCGGCCCCCCTAACTGACAATTACAAATTGGCTCACTCACACACACACACACACACACACACACTTGATTTACTTAGGAAGGTTTGTTACAAAGACAAGATTAGGCTGGATGTGCTGGCAACACACAACACACACAAACTAGCTGTCAAAGTATTTTTAGCCTCCACATTAACAACCCCTCATACCGAGCTGCAGTCAAAATCAGGAGACACTTATCACTTTAACAGCACAGCCAGACGCCACCGAGTTCGGCACAGGAAGAAGAAGGGAGTGTGCTTTCTGAATAGATACCCTTGATTCCGTTGATAACCGTTTTCCCTTTGTCTGCGATTTGTTTTTTTTTATGGCTTTTTCCATTTAAGTGGAACAGGCGGATGCAAATGATGTCTGGCTCCATGCTCCGTCAGCCTGAGGAGACGGAGGCGCTGCCTGAACCGCCTACACACTGCAAACCGGCTGCGCTCAGCACAGCTTTAGACGTGTGACCCCGCCCCAGGGAGGCAGCAGCTGGAGGGCTGAAGTACCCCAGCTGTACCTGCCTCAGCAAACACAGTCAACACACCTGGGTTATTTCAACGTCTAGAGGAGGGCCGGGAGGGGGTGTAATGTTCTAAAAGTGAACCTGTGTGCGCAGAATACGGATTTTACTACATCATAGAAGCACAGAAATATACGGTAAACAACATTAAAAGCAAAATACAAGTGAAACTTGTAATAAACTCATGAGCACTATCGTTACATTGTAATACGTCATATCCATCAGTCTTCTTAACTACTTAATCCTGGTCCTCTTACTCCTTCATTAAACGCTGGGCAGGGCATTACTCTAATTTAACTCTACCCAGGACAGACTGGCAATCTATTGCTGGGCACACACACATACACACTCCAGGACACTTTAGAGTACCCAGCTCACCTGACCTCCATGTTTTTGGACTATGGGAGGGAACCGGAGACTCTGGAGATACAGGGAGACCTCCACTCCACCTCAGCGCTGACAGGTTAGCGTGCTCACCACCAAGCCACCAACCATCTTACACAGCGGGCAGCCGAGGCCTGGTGTTTAGGTCTTGTGACTGGAAGGTTTCTGGGTCATTCCCTGTGCAGGTCAGGACTGAAGTGCCCTTGTGAAAGGCACCCAAAGGCATGGATGGGTTAAATGTGGAGGTCAGATTCCTCTGTGTGCAAGCACAATTGTGCACTTTATCACTATATACTAGTGCTGGGCGATAAAACGATATTGATTTTTTTCATGATAAGTTTTCCCTCAATGACAATGATGAGCCAGGACAATAGAATTCGATAAGCATTAACGTTCATTTCCATTTCGCGTCTAAGCAGCTTGACGGTGAGTTCAGAAGTCTAATACTGCTGCTTGTTAGCTCCTCCTTACCAGCACCGCCAAATTGCACTGCTGTGTTTAAGACAAGCTTGTGATTGGCCGGGCAAGAGATTGCGAGGTCGCTGTGTGTGTGTGTGTCAGCCGGAGTGCTAGCTAGCATTAGCATATTAGCTTGGTTCTCTAGCCTATTGGGGAGTGGCTGCAGCCGACAGCAATCACTGTAAGTTTCAACAATAAAGCGACGACTGTAAACGTCTTTCTCATCCATCCTTTCAACGCATCCAGCCGGACTCTACAATATTATGTTCTGGCAATAAACATTTTAATTTTTTAAATAGTAACATTTCATGTATTTAGTCTGATGTTTTTAGAAATATGTTGTCGTGATATCGTGATAATTATCGAGATTGATTAATATAGAACAATTTATTGTGATAACATTTTTGGCCATATCGCCCAGCTCTACATATATACCATTTTATAGTTCTCTTATATACCAAACTTTACACAGTTTGCTCATGTTCCATTAGTAGATTAGGTAGAACAGGCACTACTATGAAGTAGCTCATAGCATCATTCTTTTCTAGGTAGAGGAAAATATTGGAACAATAGTTTGAGTAGATATTGGCCAACCCTGGTCTACAGTCAGGCTGCTCCTGATTGCGATCTTTATGATGGAGATATCTGCACTGATCTCAGTAGAGACACCATTATCTGGCTATTGTCTGCCTGTACGCAGCCCCGCTAATGACTTTTATCAGCAGGTCGGCTTCTTCAAATTGAGCCCGGTACGCCAGAGTTATAGAGCTACAGCGCACAGACACAATTACCACAATTAACACGAGCCTCTCCTTCAACCATCTGCCTCAGCCTTCATGTCTGATAGCAGTCATAACCACCAGAGCCCTGATAATGACCCTTCTGAGATAGACATTCAAACTGATAAGAGCTGTGGGTCTGAATGCTTTTACAGCCTGGGGGAAGAGGGCGGGGGGACCTTACTACCACACCCATTTCTTTGGCATTAGAGTCCATGAAAACCATCTTTATTTACAGCCCAACTACAATCAATGCCTCCAAACGGACTTGCAGAGCTCAGAAAGGTGAGGATACATGAAGAGGAAGCATGTGGCAGTGCGATGGATGGGTCAATAAGGGAAGGCCCGGCTGGACCGTACTAATCTATAGTAATATGGCCTGTGTGCACGAGGGGAGAAGTTAGCCTCTGGCTAATCGACTCGCACTATCCGCTCAGCACAGCGATCAGTGAGCCAGAGCAGCATGGAGTTCATGATCTGCTGAAACTGAGAGAGAGAGAAAGTGATGGAGAGAGAAAGAGAGAGAGAGAGACGGAGAGGCGGAGAGGCGGAAAGTGCTAGAACAATTACAGCAAAAACAGGGAAGAAAGAAGAAGAGAGCAAAAGGCAGAAACGGACAAACTCCACATCAGTAATTTACATGTCATGTGCTGTCCTGAACATCCTTCACTCCACTCCTCCCCCTCCTCTCTGCCCTCTTTTCCACAACACCAGTCAGGCAGTGTGTGTGTGTGTGTGTGTGTGTGTGTGTGTGTGTGTGTCTGACCCGAGCTGGACCCGATGGCGGCAACAGAGGATGATCCTGATTAGTGGAGAGGTCTGTGTGAACTAACCTAATGAAGGAAAGAGTGCACACACACACACACAGACTCCTACGGTGTCCTGCCAAACATCCATGTGACCTCAAAGACCTGTGAATGAGATTAACTATGAGCAAGTGCGAGAGAGACAGACAGAGAGAGAGAGAGAAATAAACAGAGAAAGAGAGAGAGAGAGAAAGAGAGAGAGAGAGAAACAGAGAGAGAGAGAGAAAGAGAAAGAGAGAGAAAGAAACAGAGAGAGAGACAGAGAGAGAAAGAGACAGAGAGACAGAGAGAGAAAGAGACAGAGAGACAGAGACAGAGAAAGAGACAGAGACAGAGAAAGAGACAGAGAGACAGAGACAGAGAAAGAGAAAGAGAGAGAGAGACAGAGACAGAGAGAGAGAAAGAGAGAGACAGAGAAAGAGAGAGAGAGAGACAGAGAAAGAGAGAGAGAGAGACAGAGAAAGAGAGAGAGAGAGAGAGAAAGAGAAAGAGAGACAGACAGACAGAGAGAGAGAGAGACAGAGACCGACAGAGAAAGAGAGAGACAGAGAGAGAAAGAGAGAGAGAGATGGAGAACAGGAGCAAAAAAAGGAGAGTGAGAAAGATGGGGAGAAAGGGAGGATACAAAAAGATAAAGAAGTTAGAGAAAAAGTGCAAGAGAAAGAGAGTGAAAGATTAACAGCGAAGGAAGAGAAAATGAGCAAGAATAGAAAAGAAGAGAGAAGGAAAAGGGAGAGAGAGATTCCATTAACATGTGCAGCAGCAGGTGGTTCAGAGGCTCTTTATGACAGAATGTTATAGCTGCACTGCACAGCTACAGAGGAGGAGAAAAAAGGAAAAGGACGAGTGTGGAGTTCAGCGTTTACTGATTTGCTCTGTTTTATAGGACTTCTGCCCATCTGCTGTCGAACGTTAGGGGTGAAGAAGGCGGCTCTCCGGGGGCTGATGGCTGTTGCACGCGTGCGCTCACACACTCAGACAAACAGCGAGCCGATGAGAGACATTTGGAGGGACCACACACACACTGCGGAGCGGCATGCAGTGAAGGTGCAAGAGGCCGTGCCTCGGGGGTGTTCTCACATCTACAGCTCTACCCACAGCAACACACACGTCAGGATGACTTTGGGTTTGCATCAATGCTCCTGCTTATAATAGATCATATGCTCTCACTGCTTCAGAAATCTCACTCAATCCACTCCCATATTAGGGATGAGGGACCACATAGGCTGTGTCCAAAATCACATAGACTGTAGGTGCTACATTTAGACCATCACACACTACCCAACCAGTCCAGAAGTAGCATTTTCAGTACCTGAGTGTATAGTATGCACGCAATCTCAAACACACTATGCAAAACTAATTTCCTTGTATTTTTTTTTTTTGCCCATTTTTATCCCTCTCCCAGTGTAGCAGTAGCCAATTAGCCCATCCCCTCCGTTAGGACCCTCCCCATCACTTTTGTACTGTCCCTGACTCTAGGAGGGTGAAGACAAGCACAAGCCTCCTCCACTGTGTGTGATACAGTCATCGCCTCTTTTTAAACTACCGCTGATGCACCATCACTGGGGAGCCTAACACGCTCAGAGGAAAGCGCAGGATTCCCAGCTCTGAATGGACCAATCAGTAGACGCCTGAGCCAGCAGACATTGCAATGTGAAAGTGATAGAGAGAGTGAGAGCGCCATCTACCCACCCAGAGAGAGCACTGCCAATTTTTGCTCTCTTGGGCCCCGGCTGTTGATGGCAAACAGCATGACTGGGATTCGAACTCGTAATCTTCTGGTCATAGTGTCAGCGTCTTAGCCTGCTGAGCCACTCGGTGCCTTTCCTTGCATTTCTTTTGACGCGAGATACAGGAAACAAATCTTCCAAATGAACTCCAGCCCATACATCAATGTACAGAGACCAAGCTAGAGAAACAACCATCTGAATTAGTGAGCTGAGTGAGCCACAACACACAGCAGCCTATCAGCACAAAGATCATTTACATACATCTTAAGGGCACAGTCACAGCCTGTTGGGGGGCAGTCATGGCCTAATGGTAAGGATCTGGTCTTATGACCGGAAGGTCGCTGGTTTGATCCCCAGATGACTGAAGGGCCCTTAAGCAAGGCACCTAACCCCCCAACTGCTCCCCAGGCGCCGGTGGATAAGGGCTGCCCACCACTTTGGGCACAAACTCTCACAGTCTAGTGTGTTCACTAGTGTGTGTGTTTCACTGCACGAATGGGTTAAATGTGGAGGTCAAATTCCGTTGTGTGAAAATCACACTGGCAGACTGGTTCATCTTAATCTTAATGTAAAAGTACTGAGTTTTTGCTGTGGCTGTTATAAAGAGATACAGCTTTCTTCTAATGAGTGCATTCAGCTACTTGAGGTTGCACCCATTCCTAACACAGATGTGCACAGTTTTGTCTAGTGCCTGTAGAGAAGTACTGATAATACGATAAGAAGCTCTGCAGCAGACAAACATGAACTTACTGGCACTCTGTCTAATGCCAGGTGTGGGCTAGAAGGCCATAAAGCCCAGCAGTGAGCTGTGGAGACGTACTGCTCCATCCAGGACTTTTGGGATGAGATGATGATGAGCTGAGGTGATCATCCAACATCCTGACCTTACTAATGCTGAATGCAATCAAATCCTCACAGCAGGTAAACTCCTTGATTCCAGAAGAATCAGTGAATATTATATGTTGTGAACACAAGTTGCTGTTATGATAGGAAGTGATCACACCATCCCATCTCTGTGTAGCCATGTTGGTGCCCTGTTTTTTCCTGTTCCACATTTTACGAGGGTATAAAAGAGTCTGTGAAAGCGCTCCTAGTCTTAGCGTAGCAGCCGCCCGTTACTTCAGCTGTGTATATACGAGTGACTGGGCTGCAGGCATAATGCAGTTATTCTGCCACATCAGCTGAGAGCCATTTTCACAGCTTCTATTGCCGAGGCCTCGTAAAGCCTCCAGCACACACACACACACACACACTTACTACAACTGCAGGGGCCCCAGACAGACACCAAACAATAGAAAAGCTGAGGCTTCACTATTTTGCACACACATGACCACAAGCATACCCACCCACACACTCATTTATCCACACAGCGCCACATACACACATGCACCTTTCTCCCTCTGCTGATGTAGATGATGCTACACACTGTTGAGCTCTTGACTTTCCCAGAATAAAACCTAATTTGCCTTGACCACAGCACTTTAATAGAAGTCGGCTAGCCTCAATAGATCAACTCTAATACAATTTAGTTACGCAAATTAATGACGCTTCACAAACTCTGAGCTCCACACTAGCGCTTTCCAAATGTTCTTCCTCGCTAATCAGCTCTAAGATGCTACTTTGAAACCTTGAAGACCTACACATAAGCTTTAAAGAAGCATCAGCAGCCCCCTGAAGCTCTTTCACGGCTTCTAGAGCTCCAAATACAGCCGTCGTGAAGGTTTATGCAGCGACTGCTCTGGATCTGACCCACTAACACTGTGACTTCTTTTTCGCCCTCCCAGGCTGAACTTTCTGACTCGTCTTTTTTTTGTCTTTTCTTGATACGCTTAGCCTAGTTAACCATCCTTTTTATCCAGAGCTAATTAGCTAGCTATTAATTAATAATTGAGAATCTGGAGGGGATTAAATTTTAATGTGTGTTTGAGAGAAAATAGTTGTAATACAAGTCACCGCCAGCATTAAGAGGATGAGGACACACATACTCGCCCCACAGCATTTATCAGAGTACACAAACGCTTACAGTAACACACAACTGCTTATCAGAGTCTTTAATTAGCCACACAGCACACTCACTTCATTTAATCATTTAACACTGAGTGCAGAAAAGCAGCTTACCAAGGACGATCAGATCTTCCCATTCGTTTGTCACCATAACAGTGGCTCTCAGGCCAGTTCAGACCACCAGCATCCTGGCCACCGCCATTATAAACAGCTCAGCTTCAAACTGCTCCAAGAATGACTGAAGTGAGCACTGAACCCAAGAGCCTCATCGACCACAACAAACTGTACATCGTTCCAATGTGAACACGTCAACACAATGTTAACTTTACGTTTCTTTACGTTGTACTGACTTTCTCTGTGTGTAAATAAATGTTTTTCTACTATATAAGGACAATACATTATATGTATGGAGACATACAGACCTACAAGCTACAGAAACAACCAGTTCTGAATTAGCTGTTTTTGTGATGTCACAAAAAACGGCTAATTTACCCATAAAATCACAACTTGATGATATTATTTTTGTTTTGTGCTGTAAAATCTGACTAGAAAAACAATATTGGCCTGTTTTGTAGAGTTCTGTATGGATTACAGAGAGTTCACTTTTAAAAGACGACATGTTAAAATGTAAAACTAAAAATGTGTCTGTTCTATCAAATAAACGGTAACACTTTATAATAACTTTCATTAATAGCTCATTAACTAATGATTAATAACTGTGAACAAATAATTAGTTCATGAGAATTTCATTAACTAATGATTTCTTAATGATTTGTTAACATTTGCAAAAATGAATACAATCATTAGTAACTACATGAACTGTCATTTAATTTGATTGATTGATTGATTGGTTATAAACATTTGTTCATGTTCAAATTCTCATGAACTAATGATTTGTTCACAGTTATTAATCATTAGTTAATGGCTTATTAATGAAAAGTATTATAACGTGTTACCAAATAAACATTTGGCATTAAAGTGTTTTAATTTACAGCCAGAGAATTAATTTGTTATCGAGTATCATGATACTGCAGTTGATATCGATATCGAAATCAAAATTATAGTATCGTGACAACTGCATTCAAAAAGTGGCAAAGCTAACTATAGCAGACAATATTAAACTGACTATTACTGATGGAATACATTTGTCATTTTAACTTTCCTCCATACTTTGAAAATATAAGGTATCCTTTATATTGTGTAAGGAATTGACAAACAAACATGGAATAAAATCTTGCTACATTACCTGTTTGCTACCTTAACTGTTTGTCAATAACAGTTTTCTTCAAAATGTTCAGCTTTTAAACTACAAAAGTTTAGTTATAACAGCAACAATACATAATAAGTCTGTTCACAACACACACAATATAGGTCAGGAGGCCAGGATAGCAAAGGGCAGATAAGCCTGAGTCATTGAAATCCCATTAAAACAAACATGAAGGCCTACAAGACAGTCTGCTTAAGGTGTAAGACAAATGTCTTCTCCAGAACTGTGTTCAAAGCGACCTCGTGCAATATCAATTCCAACATTTTATTAAATTAGTGTCCAGAGAGGAGCCACAGACAACACACTGGGTCTATATAGATTTTTTTTTGTCTTCAAGGTGATCCTGGTGCTGCACTTGCATTTTCTTAAGACTAACTCATGCTGACATTCATGGCTTAAAAGATATCGATTCCTGTACATTTAAGGATGCGTCCTGCTGTTGCCTCCCTCCCTTCTCATCCCTCTCCTTTCCTTTCTCTCTCTCTCTCAATCCCTCTCCTTGCTAGCTGAGCGCCATCATTAGCTGCTACATGCTACATGTGGTTTTCATTCAGCGCACAGAGTGGAGGCGCCATCACGAGAAAGAAAGGAGAGATGGAGGGGAGGAGATGAGGAGGGGAGAGGAAGAAAAGAGAGCGAGAGAGAGAAAGAGACAGGAGAGGGAAAGGAAGTGGAGGGAAAGAGAGGCAGCAGCTGAAAGCAGGAACATCAAAGCAGTGGAAGGTGAAGTGGGGTCAAGGTCACATTAAATCCGACGTGATGCTTAATCAAAGACTATGTCTAATACAAGGTCGTATTAAATAGGCAGCAGAGCCCACAATAAGCTGCACATGGTTAGATTTTCCTCTGAGTGCTGCAGATTGCTTTAGCCTGGAGCTACCACACAGGACAGTACAGATGTCCTCTACCTGGGTGAAAACAAACTTCAGCATGGTCAGTGGTTAAGACACAACAACAAGTGCCTGCTCAGCTTTTATGTCTGAAGTGGGATGTGTGGCTCAAGGCTATATTAAGTGTGTGTAAGTGAGTGTGTGTGTACACCCACATACACTGTTGAGCATTGGGAGGTGTACTGTTATAGGTGCATGCTGGTATGAATTTCCAAATAAATAATTGTAGACATTTAACCATACCAAAGAAAGTGAAACTAAATAATAACAATAATAATAATAATAATAATTATTATTATTATTATTATTGTTATTATTAAGACATATTTGGGTTCAAATTGATCAACCACATGTATAACCAACAAAAATAATGGAAACAATAACACGTTTGATATATCCATCACATCTTGAACTGGGATACAAACAAATGTGATTTTCCAAAAGTTTTCGGCTTCCAACAAATATAAAAAAGTGAGAAAAAATTATTATTAATAATTATATATATAGTAAATCAGTTTGTGAGTTGAATTATGTTGAACTTAAGTTTAAGGATATTTCAAATTTACTGTTACAAAGACAATCAATCAGTCAATCTATGATGTTTCCAAAGCCAAAGTCAACCAGTAATTGTGTTAAAATAACCAGAATCTACATAATGACCAAAATAATCATCATTTTTGTTATAATCGAGCTGCCGTAACGTGATATCGCTCAGACAGTTAAAAATATCACGATAGATATAAAGAGTTCATATCACTCACCCCTAGACTGAAGTAAGAAAAAAGTGCTAAAAGGACATTTACTGTGCTTGTGCATAATGTGCACGGTGTGAAAGCAAAGCAACGTGAAACAAGGAAAGTGTGAAAGAGAGTGTGAAACCCAGCGCTTTTGCCTACTCTCTTCTAATGACCGCACACTTTCAAGCAAGGTCAACTCACCTCCATTAAAAAAACACCACCAAACAGGCCCACACAATGAATTAGATCCCCCAAACCCCTCAATAGATTAACCAACTCTACCCCCCATTCCCCCTCCACCCCCTTTCTCATTAGTAGCATCTGCCCATGGCCATGGCGCTGCCCCACAGCATCTGCCACACGGAGGTATTAAAAGGCTCTTTGGTGTTGGAGGAGCCTGTGGCATCTGTAATAGCCCCTCATAACCTACATAGTGCTGGGAGGACAGCACTTAAACAGGAGATTCAGGACTAAAGCGGGTGGGGGAGAAACCTCCCCTGCTGCTCCCTCACTTACTCATTCTTCAGCAGGAAAATGGTCCCAAGAGCTTGTTTTTCTCAGTCTTCACCTTTAAATAGAGTTGCACTGATATGTTTTGTCAATTCTACTCTTTCAATACTAATAAAGATTGTATTCTGTGATCTGTGATAGATTATTTAAACTGGGAAAGCTGTGCCATTTACAGTGTTTTAATGCAGAACCAGATTTGGTATCGAGTATCGTGATACTACACTTGGTATAGGTAAGTCAACACTCTAGTATTGTGACAACCTTAACCTACCTAGCAAGTACCAATAAGTCAGCCAGCAATCAAACTCAACAATTAGTAGGAATAATGGTCTGTTTATTGGCTACAAATGCCCACCATTGGTGCCCAATCCTGGTGCTGTAGATCCTTCAGCCTTTCTGTTGAGTTCCCAACTCTTGGAGGTGCATCAGGTGTGAGCTGAAGTGTGCATGCTGAGCTCCAGCACCAGAACTGGGCATCACTGCTAGATGGACCGCAGATCCAGAGATGATGAAGCCTAAAGCAGCTACTCTCCATAGACATGAAGCACACTGTGGCATTGATTAGCCCTGAGAAGTTGTGCACTATATATATGGCTGGTTTTGTCTTCTTTACCTTTTGTTGAGGGAGTTCCAGTAGATGGGCTCCATGTTGGTGGCCGCCACTGCGACTAAATCCAGCAGAAAGACAAGCAGAAGCCCGCAGCTCCATCTGGCCGCGTCCGTGTTTGAACCCATCATAGCTCGCCTAGTGTGGCCCCAGTGAGCCGCCGCTCGTCAGTGTGTGGATGGACGCGTGTGCGGAGCCCGCATGGATGTTCACACAGCAGTTAAAACACGGCACGCTTTCACTTTCCACTCCAACAGCAGCGCTACGCGAAACAAAACACCGACAACGACGCGTTCAGGTGCGCAAAAACTCCAAACAACAGATCCGCCAAGACTTTCCCACAGCCAGCAGCCTTCTTCTGCTTTAGCTCTTACTGTCTGTGCGCTCTGCTCCTCTCCTATTCCTCCTTTCCCCTCTCTTCTGCTCGCGGATTTCTCTTCTTTTCCTCCCCAGAGATGAGTGAGACAGCAGTGTTTCTCAGCTCAGCCAAGTCCCATCCCTGCCTTTCTCCTCCGAGACTCAACTTACAACTCTCAAACACTTCTGCTCCACGTCATAATCAGGAGAACGTGAAGAGAAAACACGTCACAATGCGGGAATCAAAACGCGAAGCACGTCACAATGAAAAAAAAGTCTCACAGCGGACAGAAGAGGAGCGCGTGGACGCAGAATCTCTAGAGAAAGATCCCACGGAGTCTCGCGTGATCTGGATAAATCCAAAAGTCATTCAAGTCTTCCAGTATCTGTCCCCACCTCAGCTGGACTGTCTCCTTCCCCGGTGAAGAGAAACGCTTGTGCTGAGGCTCACAGCGCACTGACACACTGACTCGTTTGAGAGAAAGAGAGAGGGAGGGAGGGAGAGAGGGAGAGAGAGTGAGAGGGAGGAGAGCGGTGGAGGGGAGGTGAGGGATCTAGGGAGAAAAAAAAACATCTTCCGGCTGGTGGGTGCACCAACTGAGGGCTTTTTTCTTCTTCATAATTTATTTTTTGGTAAAAGAAGGCGTTGTCAGGCGTTCCCAGTTTTAACAGTCCTTATTATTCCTGTGTGTGTATGTGTGTGTTTGTGCTGGGAGGTCTGTGTCCCGCACATCACGCAGAGACCCCTCTATGGACGCGACCCTCTGCGTGTCTTCCCAACACACTTCCAGCCACACGCAATCCCTCCATCACAGCTTGGAGTTACAGCGCCCCCAGTGTATCTGCTGGTAACAGTGCGTGTAATAGCATTTCACGGTCGTGGTAACGACACTAATAAGTTTACTAGTCACATGTAACGTGCAGCCGAGACACCGCACACTTCTCCAGCTTTAGATTTGTCTCCACACCTTACCTGCTACCTACTACCAGCTGAGAAATGTAAAGCTACTGCATTTCATTTAAAAGAGCAAAAACATCTGACGAATCAAGCTGCAAAAGTTTACCTGCAATGCCACCTAGTGGCCACACAGCTGTACAACATCTCCACTAGTGCACATGTCCAAAAAAGTGAAGATAAACCACGATTTTATACTCATTACTCATAAAGTGACACTTTACAATTGTAATTTGCTCAAACTCCGAATGAAATACTCTAATCATTTCAGATTACTTAAACAAAGAAGGCTTGAAAGGTCACTTTATGGTTTACTTTTTGAAAAGAAATGCACTAGGTAGCTGTGGGATTGTGGTTAAAGAACCAGCCTAGTCACCGGAAGGTTACTGTTTCAAACGCCTGAACCAGGAACAGGAACCCGAATGAAGTGCCCTTATGCAAGGTACCTTGCCCCCAACTGCTCCGCGGAGGCCATACTTAGGGCTGTCCACCACTCCAGGCAAGTGTGCTCACTGCCCCTTAGATCAGCCATGACCTGGTGGTTAAGGAAGGTTACCGGTTCAATCACCTCAACTGACAGAGCACAAAAGAAGTGCCCTTATGCAAGGTACCCAGCCCCCAACTGCTCCCTGGACGCTGTAGATATGGCTGCCCATCACTCCGGTCAGTTGTGCTCGCTATAACCTCAATCAGCCATGGGCCTAATGGTTAGGGATGTGCTCTTGTGACCAGAAGGTCATGGGTTCAATCCCCTAGCAGAACATGACTGAAAAGCCATTGAGGAAGGCACCTAACCTCCAAATGCTCCCTGACGGCATGAGGTCAATTCCTCTGTGTGCAAGCACACTGGTCAGTGTGTCATTTTACACATTATTTCCAGCTCTGAAGAAAGATGCCAAATTGTGCCATATGAAAAAGCTGTACATTCATGTTACTGTGTTTTAAATCTAACTACAGTGTACTTTAATATAGTTTCAGTTGATTTTATTTTGTATGACACCAAAGGAAATGGACATTTCAGTGCATTATTACAGAGTCTGAACATAAACAGGATGAACATGAACACACTGTAAATTCAGAGAATGAAGGAGGGTTTGATACTGATATCATCGGTCTGTGTGGCAGCCTCAGTGAGGCCAGGTTCTCTACCCAGCCGTCGCAGCTTTAACAGGTAATCAGAGTGGAGGGAGGAGTCAGTCAGGTCAATAAACTGCCTGTAACTGGCCTGTACCTTCTGAGAGAGAGAGAGAGAGAGAGAGGGAGAGAAAGCAAGAGAGATAGACAGACAGAGAAAGAGAGAGAGGGAGCAAAAGAGTGAGAGCAAGAGAGAGAAAAAGACAGAGAAAGAGAGAGAGAGTGAGAGAGAAAGAGAAAGAGAAAGAAAGAGATGCAGAGAGAGAGAGAGAGAGAAAGAGAGAGAGCGAGAGAGTGAGAGCAAGATAGAGAGAGAGTGTGTGAGAGAGAAAAAGAGAGAGAGAGAAAGAGAGAGATGCAGAGAGACAGACAGAGAGAAAGAGAGACAGACAGAGAGAGAGAGAAAGAGAGATGCAGAGACAGACAGATAGACAGACACACACAGAGAGAGAGAGAGAGAGAGAGAGAGACAGAGACAGAGAGAGAGAGAGAGAGAGAGAGAGAGAGACACAGAGAGGTGAAATAATTCAATGTCACTCATAATCTGTTGGAATTCCACATAGCTAACTTTGCTTCTTCACTACACACTCACACATGTACTGTACACCATTGGCCCTTAGAGTAAACAAAACATGTGTGAATAAGAAGCCAAACCCTTTAAGAAGGTTTACAGCTAAAGATACAGAGTAAAAAAGAGTCAAATGTGGATACTAAAGAGATGGGAGATATTTTAACAGTGTTAAATCCTCCACCGGAGGTCTCCTGAGTGTTTGGGTAGAGGAGCCT
>BRDA01005464.1:49272-69272 GCA_036984385.1 Crenuchus spilurus | reverse complement strand
TGAACCACTTGTCATTTCTACTGTAGTTTATAAAGTGTATCAAAGTATCAAGGAACCTTTAATTAGTAATTCATCACTTCCTCTTTCCCTGGGGTATAAATACAACATTACACTTGAGGCATATTTTTCTTACTCACTCTTAAACATGGGAAAGACAAGAGAACACACTATTCAAGTAAGGCAGATGTGTGTCGACCTTCATAAATCAGGTAATGGCTACAAGAAAATAGCCACTCACCTGCAGATGCCCTTATCTACAGTCAGAGCAATCATCAAAACGTTCAAAACATCTGGAACTGTGACAAACAAGCCTGGAAGAGGACGCAAGTGTATCTTACCACCATGCACAGTCAGAATGATGGTAAGAGAAGTAAAAAGTTCTCCAAATCTCACTGTAAGAGAATTTAATCAAATGGTAGCATTTTGGGATTACGAGGTCTCCCAAACAACCATCAGGCACTATCTACATGCCAACAAGTTGTTTGGGAGGCATACACAGAGAAAGCCTTTTCAGAGTTATACTCATAAGCATAAATGGGTGGAGTTTGCCAAGCAGTACTGGGATTTTAACTGGGACCATGTGCTTTGGTCAGATGAGACCAAAATAGAGCTTTTTGGCAACAAACACTGTAAGCATAACACCAAGGATGAGTACGCAGAAAAACACCTCATGCCCACTGTTAAGTATGGGGGAGGATCGGTGATGCTGTGGGCCTGTTTCTACTCCAAAAGACCTGGGAACCTTGTAAGGATACATGGGATCATGAACTATTTGAAATATCTGGACATGTTGAATCAGAATCTGGTGAGCCTCGGCCAAAAGCTGAAGATGGGTCGTCACTGGATCTTTCAGCAAGATAATGACCTTAAACATGTGGCCAAATCTACTCAAAAATGGTTCACAAGGCACAAAATCAAGCTCCTCTCATGGCCATCTTAGTCCCCAGACCTCAACCCAATAGAAAACCTGTGAGCTGAGCTGAAGAGGAGAGTGCATAGGAGAAGACCCAGGACTATGGACGATTTAGAGAGGCTGTGCAAAGAGGAAAGGTCAAAGATCCCTCTTACTGTATTCTCCCATCTTGTGAAGAGTTATAGGAGAAGATTAAGTGCTGTATTGTTGGCAAAAGGAGGTTGTACAAGGTACTAAAACCAGGGGTGCCAATAATCGTGGCACACATGATTTCATTCAAAAGATTTCTTAATGTGTAATTTTTTTCCCACTAAATAAAGGCACCTGAATTAAAGCTTAGATTTCTCTCTATTTTTGCATTGTTGTATTATTTAAAAAAAAAAGAATTTATTACAAGCCAAAGAACACTTCTTAACCAGTGGTGCCAATAATTATGGAGGGTGCTGTATCTGTTCAACAGCAGTCCTGTGGTCAGAAACTGACAGATAATGAGGATAGATTGTACTGGACAAGGGATGCTCTACCCTTTTGCAAGAAAGTATAGTGTGAGTGGCACAAGGTCTTTGTTTCTAATAAAAAGGCTGCTGAGTGACAAGGTAGGTGTTTCTAATCAAGAGACCACACCTCAGTCTGTTCCTGCATGACCTCCATCTCCTTCTCTCTCTCCATTTCTGCCTCTCTCTTCATCTCCTCCTTTAGCCTCTTACAGGCCTCCTGAACCTCCAGCATCTTCTCCTCCTCCATCAGCTTTCTCAATCTAGTACAGCGAGCGTCGAGCTGGACCTGCAGCTTCACCTGTTCGCCCTCTCTTACTTCAGCGTCCAGCTTCTCCCGGGCCTGCAGAGCTTCCTGGAACTGTCTAAGCAGACACTGCATAGACAGAGAGAGAGAGAGAGAGGGAGGAGGAGGGGGCAGATAAATTGATGAAGGAAAAGAGGGAGAAAGGGAGGCGGAGACAAATGATAAGTTAGAGGGAATGATTGAGGAAGACAGCGAGGGAGAAAAGAATTAACGGAAAGAGAAACAGAGACAGAGAGGTGGGGAAAAACACGGAAAGATGGAGCGAGGGAGGGATAGAAAGGGAAAAGGAAGAGAAGGATGGATGATCAGGGCTGGCAGGGTTGACTGTACTGAGCTTTTGAAGATGAGAGCAGTCTTAGGCTTTGGCTGCTGTACACTCTCCCCAGAGAGCAATTACACAAGCAATTACAGCCCATTACACAAGGTCTCCTCACTGCTCCACACAAACACAATGGCAGCTGCCTGACTGCTGATGCTGCGTTCACTCCCATCTCCCTCTAGGAGGCAACAGAGATGAGAGTTTGTGAAATTGTAACACTCGTCACAATTAGCAAAGAGAAACGAGATACTCTTTAAAAAGTCTGACTGAACCTCTTGTATGTAAAATGCTCTCATGCTGATATCGGATCTGCTTCTCAGCTGATGTCACAAAGCAGCTTTACAGGCTTAGTAATAACAGACATCAAATCATTAATCCCTAATCCCCGGTGAGCAAGCCAACGGCGACAGTGGCAAGGGAAAACTCCCTCAGAGCTGGAGGAAGAAACCTTGGGAGGAACCAGACGCACATGGGGGACCCATCCTCCTCTGGTCTGCTAATTCTAAGTGTGTGATAAATCATAATCATATGATCTTGTTGTAATGTTCAGGTGAGCTGATATGGTGACAGTAGTGGGACAGGAATGATGATGATAGTGGGTGCAATGATAACGGCCAGAAAGTCCATTTTTAGTGTGTGAAGCAGTGATTGATTAGCTGTCTCAGGTTTACTGGAACAGAAAAGTGAAGCAGCTTAAGGCTGGTAGCTGTTTGTGTAGCTATAGGTCATAAAGTACCCTTTGATGGTCACATTTTGCCATTTTCTCTGCTTTAATTTGATCTAAGGTCTTGTTAATCACCAGACGAGGTAACGTAGACATGTCAGAGCAGAATGTGCAAGCAGACAGCTAAATATTATGCAACATACAGACTGTAGTTCATCTGTTTCTCTGTATACTTTATTCACCTGTTCTTCAGTGATCAGGACCCTCACAGAGCAGGTATTATGTGTGTGGTGGATCATTCTCAGCACTGCAGTGACACTGATGTGGTGGTGTTGTGTTAGAGTGTGTTCTAGTATGAGTGGATCAGACTATCCAGGCAACAACATCCTGTGAGCACGAGTGAAGGACTAGAGGAGCAACCCACACTGTGCAGCAACAGATGAGCTGCTGTGTGGACCAACAAGGTAGATGTGTCTCTCCTTTCAACACACAAACACCACTAAGAATCATCCACCACACACACATAATATCTGCTCTGTGGATCACTGAAGAACAGGTGAAAGGAGGATAATAAAGTACACAGAGAAACAGATGAACTACAGTCTGTAATTGTAGAAATACAAAGTGCACCTGTATGATCAGTGCAGCTGAAATGGACAATCAGTGTAGATGCAACATGCAGTAAGGGTACCTCATGCTCTTTTCTATTAAAAAACCTTTTTAAAGTACATTTCGAGGACTAAATTCTTGAGATACCTCCTCCTGGTGCTTGAGAGCTTTCTCTTTCTCTTCTTCAGCCCACCTCTGGAACTCCTCCATCCAGGGGTACTGAGTCTGCGCCATCTCCACCAAAGGGAGGCGCGATGTGGGGGAGTCTGGAGCCGGTTTATGGAGAGCATCCACAGTGGTGGAAGAAGGAAATGAAGCACAAAGCTTCTCTCCTAATGCTGAGTTTGGGGAAAAAAAACACATCTTTTCCTTTTACAAGAGCCACAGTTATGTCAGAGCAGAAGAAAGGACAGGTGGAAAGAAGTGGGAGCTCTCAGGGGAGTTAGCTGAACTACAGGCCGCTGCCCAGATAAGGGTGTGCATGCAGTGCTTGAAAATGCCACAGTCATTTGTCTAGCTTTGGAGAGGGAGACTAGCAATTAGAGGACTGTCATTGAAGGCCTGTGTTCAGGTTGTTATGAGAGCGAGAACGCTCTACGCTGCCTTCAGCTCAGAAACACAGTGTTGTGGAAGAGCAAAGAGCCACGACTCGGAGTGCTGAAAGTTTCTGAAAGTGAGGGGGGAGAAATGGGCAGAGAAAACATACAGAGATGAGAGTGAGAACAAGAAAAAGGGAGAGAGGACATGAGGAAGTGCAAGACAGGCTTCAGACTGAGGAAGCCTGGTGGAAAGATCAAAGAAGTGTGTAATGTGTGTGCAGTGAAGTTACAGAGTGTGTGTAACTCAGCACTTACTAAGAATGTGTGTATGGAGGATTCTCTGAGTGGTCAGGGTTGTCCTGTTGACCATTCTCTCCAGGGGACTTGGGTCTGACCTTCTGGACCCACTCAGGGTCACCGTCACCGGGCTGGTCATTCTTCTCTGCTGCTCGTGGTCTTCTGAAGCAGCAGAATAAGATACTTGAAAGCACACCAAACCTCCTCCTCCTCTTTCTACTCTCCATCATTCAGTCTTTCCTTCATTGTTTCTGAAGCTGGTCTCCAGGCAACTTGAACAACACAACAGAAGATTGCTCCGGCTTGGCACTGCAGAATAAACTGAATGGATACAAGACAAGACGTGTGTGTCTGATTGCCGAACTGTGTACACAAGAACATTATGCTTTACCTCCCATAGTGGCCCTTACACGTCATCTTAAACTTCATTTCTTTCTTTAAAAAAATAACAGACCTGGACATAGTATGTAAACATTGTTAAAGTGGCAAAACATGCATTTACCTCCATGCACACATGCCTTATATGGACACAACAATATAGGGCCTTCGAACTGTCATCTAAAAAGTCGCACACAAGTGGACCTTAAAATATAAACAAATATATTAACATCTGCCCTTTAATGACATCACACATTAAAAAGAATTAGAATGTCAACAATTAAGGCAAGAAACTGCAGTGAAATGATCTCATAAGCCAACTAAACAGCCACTTGAGAATACACTTAAAATAGTGCATTGGGTCTTTTCCCATCGAGATCCATTTGTTAAGGTAAGCCTCCCCCTAGTGGGCAGAGTTCAGAACTGCACTCAGATTGACCTGTATCAGTACGTAGTCATAGTTACTGACTTCAGATCAGTCATTTCCCTTACAATTAATCACAACAACCTCACATTTAAAACAGCAAATCTTTAATAATGGGAAAAAAATCACACAACTGATAGATTAAAATTATAATAAAGAAGAGGAGAGCTGCACAAAAAGACTTAAAGCACTTGAATTAAAAGATGCCACGTTACAAGATCGATCGCAAAGTACAGACATCAGCACGCATTCTGCAATGAGAGTTTGGCAAGGCTGAAACATTCAGATCCACTGTTATCTTCTCCAAAAATACAGCAACAAACAAAATAAACAAAGAATCATGTGTAGTCACACACACACACACACACCACTCTTATCCAAAACACTGTAAACGTGAGACTATGCACACTCAAGCCACTGATTGAGGTTTAGTCAACTGAAAGATAGTAAAAGCTTGTTACTGTACAGTTATCACTACATTACAAAAATAAGCATTTTACTGGCAGACAAAGCAGCACTATGGCACATGTAAGTACTGTAGACATCTCTCACTGGAGCAGCAGAAGCAGAAGAGTAGAGCGGTCAACAGGAAGGGTCCATAGACAGAATGAACTGTTGTGCTGCTTCTGTGTGTTTGTAAACCTGAGAGTAGAGGCTGATTTTGCTAGTATGAGCTCATCTCTTATATGACAGTTTAAGGAGGCAAGGATGTCTGTATTGAAGGAAACGTCCGCTTTGAGTTTCACAGTTTTGGCTGGCAAAATGTGTTTGAACAAAAATGTCAGATACTGAGGAGCACTGAGCTCATAGCGTGACATGAGCCTTGATGAAGAATTTGATTATCTTCCCAGTGCAGCTCAGTTAAAATCTTTTCTATACGTCTGTTACTCTGAGAAAATAAAGCATGTCTGACAACTCTGAGCTCCACGTTAGCAGACTCCGCAGAAGAGAAACGGACTCCTAGCTAGTTTGGATTCTTGTGGATAATTGGACATTCATTGACAGCTTTTACATTCCATGTTTCACTCACATGTGTGATATTGGACGCCTACTTCAAAAAGAAGTCTTTCACAAGAGCTGAAAGTCCCACAAATATACCTTTAATTTGTTGCCGCTTAATTCTGTTCATGTACAAACACAAACACACAAAGGGCAGCATTATACAACCCTGCACTTCACCTTAAAACTCTACAGGCAGTAGGTTTTGGTTTAGAATAGGACACAGGAGGTTAAATTGTTATAGCTGATGAACTCTAGTTTATCACGGCTGGCCCTTCTTGTTGGACCTCTTCGCTGGTTGAGACCAGTGGACCAGTCCACCACAGAACAAGCGCATTGTCCTCTCTGATGCCATTTGATGACATCACTCTGTTCTCATCTGACTCTGAGCCTGAGTCATTGCTGTCGCTGGGCCAGGGAAACTGACGCTGACCACTGCAGGATGCCACCAAAGGCATGAAGGGATGGATACTATTGGAAAGAGAAAGACACAGACATATAAAAAAACAGGCTTTTATATGATTACATTAACTGACCACAAATTACAGGTGTTGAAATTAATCATATAATTGATGCATCGAGATGCGGGGGTGGGCAATTCATCATCGATGAAGTTACAGACCATAATCGATTATAACGTGATGTCATACATTGCATATGTAATAGAAAAAATGGTGGAGATAGGTCGCGAGGTTGAGATTAAAAACGCACCAAATGTTTTAAAAGCAAAATATGGACACTATGATTCTATGAGCTGACTGGGAAGCACAAGCTGTACAAGTCACATGCGGTGTGCAGTGGAGGTTCACACCTCTGCCACATATACAAAAAAAATGCTTGTAGTACTATTTGAAAAAACAATATTACCGGCTGTTAATATTTCCAGTACAGGCAATAGAAATACTAACAAAATGCCATTTACAGTCATTTAGTCTTATTTCTTCCTATTATGATCAGGTAGGGTTGGCACGGTGGCTTAGTGGTTAGTAGGGTTGAGCCGAATACTCGTTTCAGATGAGTATCCAGTACGGATAAAGCATTTGTGAAGAGTATGATCATGGTACGAGTTAAACTCGTCAATATCCCTGCTTGTGCTGAAGAAAAATCCTCATTGGGTAACTGACTGTCTTCACAATGTGTGATTGGCCAGTCACACAGAGCGCCCGCCCCTCCCTACGCAGGCACGTCTCTGTGTGTGAGAATGGGGCACAGCTCTGGCTACACAGTCACTCAGTCACACACAGACAGGCATACACAAACAAATACACACTTAATCAATATTGTTTAACTTTGTGTGGAAAAAATACCAAGAATGTTAGGTAGAAAAAAATAAAGTAATTGAAAGAAAAAAATCAGTTTGATTTAAAAATAAAAATAAAAAAGGAAGTTGTGTTGAGTATGACAACAGTTGTTCGTCAATAGTAAATAGTTCTCTTACTTTTGTGATCAAAAACAATGACTTGAATCTCAACGTTGAGACCGTTCTGTAAATAGTTTTCAAATAAACAATACATCTAGCAACGTCTGATCAATCCATATCAACTTCAGACTTAAAATAATGTACAGATTTAAGCCCCACGAACTTCCGGTTAAACCACACCCAATTCCAGTTTAGGCCCCGCCCACTCCAAGTACAGATACGGATACAGATAATTTAGAAGGTTGAACAGATACAGATAGTGGTGTACTCGCTCATCCCTAGTGGTTAGCACGTTTGCCCCTCAGCGCTGAGGTTTTGGGTTTGAGTCCCCATCTGAGCGGAGTGTCCATTTTCTCCCCGTGTCTGCATGGGTTTCCTCCGGTTTCCTCCCACAGTCTAAAAACATGGAGGTTAGATTGTCTGTGTGTGTGTATGGGTGGGTGTGTGCACGCACCCAGCGATGGATTGGCGCCCTGTCCTGGGCTTAGTTGAATAGTTTAATGCCCCACCCTACGCCTAGTGAGGGGGTAGGGGACTAACCGTGACCCTGATGAGGATTAAGGAGGTGGGATAATGGATGGATGGATGATTGGGTAGATCACAAGTCTGAGCAAGTGCTACATTCAATTAATCACAATTCATAAAGCGATTATTTTCAGTATGTTTAACTCTTAAAACAATTAAAGCAACAGAATTTGAAGCAGCTGTATTTTTCCCTTTGTACTGTTATTACCTGATGCCATTAGCGCAGTCTCTATGTGCCTGAAACTGCAGGAGGGGCTGTAGTGTCTCTTCATTGCCATCAGGAGGCGCTGTGACTGTGTCCCACACTGACATAACTCCATCTGTGTCACCACTGACCAAGTACCGGCCAGACCTGGGCAAAATACACACAGTAAGTGCGCAGGGATGTGATCAAGGGATTACAGACATCTACAGCATTAATACCAACATCTGATCACACAACACTTACGGGTCCAGGTCAAAGTAGATGCGCTGGTTCGTGCTTACAGTTCTGGGCAGTGAGAACAGAACTCGGCCTGGATCTCTGAGATCCCAGCACAGGATCTCGGGGTCCTAGAAACAAAGACAATGAATGGGGTCCCTGGCTGAGTGATGCAAATAAATTAGCCTAAATGATGTACATCTCTTCAGTAAGTAAAACCAACACACAGAGACTGACTGATCCCGGTCACATATACCCACCTTGCGGCCACCTGTATACAGGTGATATCCGTCAGGCGAGAAGAGCAAGTGTGTTACTCCACCGTGGTGGCGCTGGGGCAGCAGGGCCAGCAGAGAGCCGTCCTCACACGAATACAGCCCCACAGTTCGGGAGTATGAGCCACACGCATACACTGCCTGAGACGAACTGAACGCCAGACATGAGATAATACCACTCTGACCCTGCTTCTTAACTGCACATGACAAGAGGAGGTGGAGGAGGAGTGTGAGAGGAAAAAATGATGTAAAAAAAAAAAAAGAGAGAGAGAGAAGAAAAAAAGAAGTAACAGTAATGACAGGGAGGAAGGAAGAAAAAAAAGAAATTTTAATTGGGAAGAACACTTCAGTATTTAGCATTCCTAGCACATTTCTTGTTCATAACAAGCACACCTGGCCCTGTTTGATAAAAAAATAGAAGAAAAGCGTTAAATTATTAGTTTCAGTTCTGCAGACTAGAATCCTAATTTGGCTCCAGAGCAAAATAATTACAAGCAAATAATTAGTTCATTCCATCTCCAGCACAGCAGGCCAGTATTTCATGCTTGTTTGAAAGAACTGCAGGCTTATACTGAATGCTTCACAATGACGAGGTATTTAGGCTTCACAGTATGGGCTGCATACTCGTGTTGTGATTTGCTATTGATACATACTGCTGAAGAAACATGCTTATAGACAGGCCTTTATTATCCTATCCTAGTGCTTTTAGAAACTGTGAGTGCAGTATGTTCCCTCACCAACAGTAGGTCTCTCCTCACAGTCCCTGCCTGGACGCTCTGTGTAGAACACCCTGACGGTCTTCTCAAACCCGCAGTAGAGCCGAGAACCATCCGGAGTGAAGCACAGAGAGTGGGCAGCTGTCAGCTCGTCCAGATGGTTGTAGGGTCGAAAGGTAGCACGGACGTCCCCATAAAAAGCATCCCATATGTGAACTGGGTTGTCACGGCTACTGCTTGCAATACTAGAAGAGGAATGATGGAGATGAGGAGAATGAGAGAAGCAGGTTATGCATAGAAAGCAAAAAAAATGTTGATCTTTATTTAAAAAAAAGATAAAAGCATAAGCTGATATCAATAGCCTATTACTGCAAGGCCAGTTTCAAGTCAGCACGGACAACTAAGTCTATTCTATTCTATTTCATTCCATTCTGATCCCACCCACTTAAGATGCAGAGCCACAACAGTCACAAATGTGGAAACTTTAAATATGACACATTTTAGCAGGGCACAATCACAGCCGCCTATGTGAGAAAGTCGTCCTATTCTCCTCTCATCCGCTCCTTGTTCTAGCTTTGGGGAAAAAGAAAACAATTACGACGCTGCAATTTCACAGTTTAGGCTGGACCACTTCCCAGAAAAGAAAACAAAAGGCTCTCAACAGCAGATCCGCTTGGCCATCTCTCAGGGAGAGTTGCACTGTTTGCCTTCTGACTATGAGAAACTGAAGTCGCAGTCCTGGAGCCAAGATGGAATAAAGAAAAAAAAAAAAAAGAGAAGAACCCTCAGGGCTTCCCTGCAATCGAGCAGTCAAAAGAGTGCATTAAACACAAATCCCATTGGGTTTGCATTCAGATTTGAATCCTCAAAATGTTGCAACAATTAGAAACGGTAGCGCGGATGCGGACGCAAGACCACCGCTTCATTGCGCTTTAGATATGTACTACCGTTCTTCTTATTTCTCGGGGACATGCTGCCACACTTCAACTTCAAAAGCAGAGCTTTTGTTCAGAGACAGTCTCTCCAACGGGTCTGATCTCCAACGGATTCTTCCTCTCCCTTCTCTTTTTCACATTCTCATTATTACATCTTCATTCTGCTTGTGCCTGTGATTTCATCCTTGACCCCTTCACACCACGGTTCTGTCGCCGCAGGGTGACGGCGGTTCTCCAAAACAGTATTTGATCAGCACAATGTGCGTGCATTCGTGTGTGCATCAACATGTTGGGGAACGCGGATAACGAGCTCTCCTCTGTGGCCTACCGCCACTGTCTGTGACAACAGAAGTCTCTTCAGAGACTGCTATAAGGCTCTGATGTCAACTTGTGTCCGTATTCGGCTAAACGATGAGGCCACTGGGACACTTCTTTGTGCTCAGTAAGAGGAATACGCACTACTCAAAACTAGGAGTGTTGAAAATGGCTGAAGGGGAAAGATCAGGGACCACTTAGACTGTCCCTAAACACCTCTAGCAATATTACCCAGTGTGCACACACTCAGGCCAACAGATGTTATATTCATGATGGATTTCTCCTTTTCTCTTATGGGGTGTTTCATTTCAAAGAAAGCAGAAAAATTGCAGCATACAAGGAACAGCCAATTTGGCAGACCAGCTTTATGAATTCTGGACAAGTATCAAGACATCTGGAATGAAAACGGTACTCACGGATGTGTTATGGATGCAAAATGAAACAATCCTCCAAGACACCTCAGAGAAATCCATTACCGTTAAGATGATGGTCAAGGGGCCCTGAGTGGCTCAGCAGGCTAAGACGCTGACACTATGACCAGAGGATCACGAGTTTGAATCCCGGTCATGCTGTTTGCCATCAACAGCCGGGGCCCAAGAGAGCAAAAATTGGCAGTGCTCTCTCTGGGTGGGTCGATGGTACTCTCTCTCTCTCCCTATTACTTTCACATTGCAATGTCCGCGGGCTCAGGCGTCTACTGATTGGTCCATTCGAAACTAGAAACCCTGCACTTTCCTCCAAGCGTGTTGGTTCCTCAGGGATGGTGTATCAGCGGTAGTTTGAAAACAGGCGGTGGCTGTATCACACGCAGCAGAGGAGGCTTGTTGCATGTCTTCACCCTCCTAGAGTCATGGACAGTGCAAAAGTGATGGGGAGAGCCACTAATGGGTTGGGTTAATTGGCGACTACCACATTGGGAAAGGGAGAAAATTAGCAAAAAAAAAAAAAAAAAAAAAAAGATGATGATGGTCAAGTGGAATACAAGTCCCCCCAAAAATGTATCTTGACTCTTCTTCATCAGAAATCTGTTTCTGGTTGCATGAACATTAAGATTTGCTTAAATATTCTGAAAACACCAAGCTTAAGACCAAGGCAGGAACAAGACGGCCATCAAAGGTTCTCTCAAGAATTTTGCCTGAACACCTATTTTTTGGAAGCTTTAAATTCTCTCAAAGGTCATTACTATCTACTGCCAGGTGGCCCAGCAAGCCTTGCACCTTAGCAGAAAGCAACTATTATCCTTCAGTGAACAGTAGCAGAAACATTTAGCCACACCTCAAGGAATGTAGTGTGACATCCAGACACAACATGGTCTCACCTTTGGCTCTAACAGTAATATAATTAGGTCAAAGTCGCAAAGGTACATCAAGTTCTCTTGTTGTTCCCAGTCCTCCAGTGCCGTGGCCAGGATCTAACCCTGCTGTGGCTACCACAAGTCTTCAGGTTACTCCATGCGCTCAGGACATGTAGCTCCACTTACTAGTGGTGTCCCGACCTTGCTGAGCACTGATAAGCTGTCAATAGATCATTTAAGCATTGATATCCCATCCTCTCCAGCTCCCAAGACTGCACTGTATCCTTCCCACCAAATTTCAGTGGCTTGTGAGTTTGTAATAACAGGTTAAAGAGTCATGGCACAGCTCAGGCATTAACAATGTATGAAGACAGTGCAAGGTTTCCTGCGTTTGGCTGGTTAATCACTCATCTCTTTCCCTCTTTGCTGTGACACATGTACAGAGATACTATTTCAATGAAATGATATAGCAATGATATAGCAGCTGACAAAGCAACATCCATGTCTCAGTGTGGCATCACAAGTTTGTTCTTGGCTTTGTGTAAAATGTGCATCTCTCCTCATTCAGCGGTGATGGCGAGACAGGTTGGCATCATCTGTAAAAAAAGATTATCTTCCTCTAGAGAGGTTTTATATTTAGAGGTTTGCACCTGAGAAGACAACACAGCAGTTATTTGCCTGTTTCTCTGGAAAAAATAAGAACAAAATGCGGCGATAAGATTAATCTCTTTACACTACATATGTCACAGTCTCCTTATACTGTTTAGCATTCAGACCTGCTCAAACAATGTGGAATTCTTCCTCCAATGTGCTATGAGGTCATCAACTAGCAATTATAAAGCCAACTGCTCCATCCGTAAATAGAACATGCAGAATGATGGATTTCTAATATCTGAATAGCTGGATGCAGCCATTTTTAGCCAAATGGCTTTAGTACAAAGCAAGACTACAGTGTCAGTGTCGAGGAACTGACAATATTTGTGGATTAAAAACCAAGAGAGATCAATTCCAGATTACACACTCTATCCCTTTTCTTTGTGCTCAGATAACACGACATATATGATCAGTCAGTATGTCTCACTGCAGAGCTGACACAGAAGAATGGGCACTCACAAACAGGTGTCTGGATCCAGAGAACTCATCTTAGGAAACCAGCAGTAGTCATAGATGGTGTCTCCCTCGGACATCCTCAGAACTGGACTCTAAACGTAGACAAACAGGAAAACAATCATGAGATTTCATCAGTTCTGCAATCAGCCAGTGCAGCAGGGCAGACGGCCAGCAAGACTCAGTAAATGTTTCTACAAAGATCATTTCCTTTAACAACCAGTGAGTCTGGAGAAATCTATATACAGCTGGGAAATGAAAAAAGAAACACACTGTGTGCACAATTATTAGGAAAGCTGAAGTTTTGAGGATTCGTTTTATTGTTGAACATCTACAGTGCTCTCCATCGATCCAAAATGTCAATAAACCACAGACCTGAATATTTAGGAAAGTGAGGTTTGGGTTTTCTTAGGAGAATGTGTGCGCGCATAATTATTGGGCAACTATTAGTGTGCGGAATTACACAACCAAATGAAAAACAAATTTTCCCGCCTCACTTGTTTATTGTCATCAGTGACCAACACAGCCACTCTTCCTTTCAATAACGGTCATTCACGGAGTCTGTCAGTCTCAATCTGTTGACAATCAACTTGGCAAGAGCAACCATAGCCTGTCAGACACTGTTCAGAGAGGTTTTCCTGCAACGTAACGCCCCCCATTTAAGAAGGGATGACAATTTCTCTTCAGGGTTTAGGTCAGGCAAGGAAGATGTCATTATTCTTTCATCTTTAAAGCCCTAACTGGCTAGTCACACAGTGGCTGCGATGCAGTATTGTCCTGCATAAAGACAACGGTCTTCTTGAAAGATGCAGACTTCTTCCTGTATCACTGCTTGAACAAAGTGTCTTCTGAGAACTTGCAGTAGGTGTGGGAAATGATTTTGAATCATTCTTCAATCCCCAAAAAATGGTCCAAAACCTAATCTGTAATAATATCAGCCCACAGCAGTCAAAGTAGAGCTCTGTGCCCATTACTGACCCTTCCAACTGGTCCGTCAAGAGTCACTCTCTTCTCATCAGCCCATAAAACCTCTGAAAGGTCTGTCTTCAGATACTTCTTCACCCATTGCTTGATGTTTCATCATATGTCTCTTGTTCAGTGATGTTCAGTTTACCTTACCTTGGCTATGTCTCTGAGCACTGAACACCTCATACTTCTTGGCACGTGTAAGTTGCAGTTCTGATATGACGGCACTGGAGGCTAATGGGGTCACATTTGATTTTTCTCAAATCATTGGCATTATATTTGCATTTCTTTCCTCTACATGTTTCTTGTGACCCTGTTGACTATGTACAACAAAACCTTTGAAGGTCCAGTGATCACGGCCCAATATTTCAGCACAAATACACATCACCTGATATGCTTAAATCCAGGAAGTTTTTAAAGTTTATATAGTTTGCAGTTAGAAAATGTGCATAAAAAATTATCTGGCTTAATAATTGTGCACAATGTAACACCACCACTTTAACCACAGCCCATATAGGAGTGCTTGAAGGTTTGAGAGCCCTTTAGAATTTTATGTAACTCAGCAGAAAATGATCCAATATTATATGTCTGTGAACAGCAAACATATGTGAAGCTTTAGAATTAGCAGATATTTTGAAGGTGTTGTCAGTCAGTGGAATTACAATCAAGTGTGAGTGGGTGCCCTGTTTTATTTAAAGAGCATAGATGTAGCAATGTCCACGTTTGTGGAAATGTATCACTGTATGAACAAAGGAGATTTCTGAGCACCTCAGAAGAAGAGTTACTGATGCTGTATTATTCAGGCTGGAAAAAAATGACAAAACCTTCTCAAAAGAGTCTCTTCACCAATCCACAGTCTAACATATTGTGTATAAATGGAGGAAATTCAAGACCATTATTACCCTTCCCAGGAGTGGTCACCCTCTGAAGTCTCTGACATGCCTTTACTTTATTACAAACTGCACTGTTTGTTCAGCACAAAATCAACAACAGTGTCAAAACGGTAAGAGTGTCAAATCTATATTTTGATTAAATTTACGCTAAACATTCCAAAAACCTATTTTCAGATGTGCCGATTTATTGTGAAAAAAACACTCTAAACATTTCTAGTCAAGAGTTTTGAATAAATCAGAACTGAATAAACAGAGGTGTTGGCTACACAATGCTCATTAGTTTTTAGAAATTGTATGTGGTTTTATTTCTAAAGCTTAACTAATGTGAGGTGACACTGTTTTCCTCAGCCACTAAGCCTAAATTGAATATTTATAAGAGGTCTATAATTCTTTGTCTTCACCTCAGGTAAGAGGTCTTTGTTTGGTAAAATTTCCACACATTCCACAGCCGGTAATCTAACCAATGGAATGTCCAGAATTACCATGTCATTATCATATGAATGACAGAATGCGTCTTTTGGCAGTAAAATACGCAAAGTTTGTTTCACTCACTGTCACAGGCGTGTCTCTGCATATTTAAGCTCCTCTCACAAAATGTGAAAATATTTTTTGATTCAAACTACATATATTTGAAAAGTAGACGCTTTAATGCTTCTGTGTTATCTTTCATTTTGTTTCTAGGATAACATCTCACCGAGTTGTATAAGTGTTTATGCAGAATTTCGGTTTTGTTCCCACAGGTGGGTCCGTCGACTCCAAAGGGTTAACCAATAGAAATAATGCCAAGAGCAAGATGTGTAATAGAACAAGGACACAAAGGAACCCAAGGTCATTTCTAAGCAACTGAAGACCTCTCTCACACGTGCTAAGCTTAATGTTTATGGGTCTACTATCAGAAGAACACTGAACAACAATGGAGTGCATGGCAGGGTTGCAAGGAGAAAACTGCTGCTGTCCAAAGAGAAGATTGCTGCTCCTCTGGAGTTTGCTACAGATCACAATGCAAAACCAGAATATTGGAACAATATTTTGTTTAAATGAGAAGTGATATGTTTGGAAAAAGGAAAACACTGCATTCCAGCATAAAAACCTCATCTGATCTGTGAAACATGGGAGTGGTGTCATGGTTTGGGTCTGTTTCACTGCATTTAGGCCTGGACTGCATCTTGCCATCACTGGCAAATTCTAGAAAAATGTCAGGACATCTGTCTATGAGCGGATTCGCAAGAAAACATGAGTCCTGCAGGAAGACCTAAGCACACAAGAATGGTTATAAACAAGAGATTTGTTGGAGTAAACCCACCAACATAGCAGAGTTTGCTATGTTTTATATAAAGGAATGGGGAAACATTCTTTCAAGCTGATATGCAAGACTGATAAACAATTACCAGAAACCTTTACTGGCAGTTATTGCTTCATAAGTGGGCCACACCAGTTACTGAAAGCAAAGTTTCACATACTGTTGACACTCACAGACATGTAATATTGCATTGTTTCCCTCAATAAATAAATGACCAAGTTATTTATTTGAGCTGGTTCTCTTTATCTACTTTTAAGACTTGTGTGACAGTCTGATGAAGCTTTAGGCAAAATTTATGCAGAAAATAGAAAAACACAATGTGTTCAGGCAAACAGATATTAGCATACTTTGACACTGGTAACAAAAGAACAGGATTTCTACATAATCAAAAATAGTGCAATTAAGCACCAGTGCTAGCTGGAGCAGCATAAAAGAATGAATAAATAAGTTGTAATAGTGCTGAGGCTAACCATTTCTGACAGCAGGTCCCAGCTGCTGGTGTACAGCTCAGACGGGAGATTATAAACACGCAGCACATTATCTGCACTATTCGAGAGGATACAGGAGCCGTCTGGAGCCCTGAGGAAGAGAGAAATATAGCTTCAGTTTTTTAATGCACTGTTTATATGTGTACTTGCAACCCCAAACAAAAAAGTTGAAACAGTATGGAAAATGTAGTGTTTTTGCATTTACTGTGACCTTTCTTTCACTGCAGATAGTATTAACCCAAGATATTTCACATTTTGTCAACTTCATTTTAAAGAAAGACTGGAAGGAATTTGCATATTTCTCCTTCTACACTGCATAAGATCATTAAACGACTCCAACAATCTTGAGGAATTGCAGTGAGTAAATTGCAAACCTAAGCAGAAAACCTGTGAACTCAAACACCTCAGATGGCAATGCATCGATAACAGTTGTTCATCAATAGCAAACCTCTGTCAAGCACTACAATATGGAGTTACATTCAGAAATGCCACTTAAAACCTCACTGTGCAAAAAGAAGCCTTATTTTAACTATGTCCTGAAGCAGCAATGACTTCTCAGAGGTATCTGGGATGGACCATCACACAATGGAAAGGTACTCAGTATTCAAAGACCAGAGGTTTTTTGGAAGAAATGAAAGCTGTGTGAGGACTAAAGATGAAAGAGACCATCCAGAATGTTATAAGCAACAACTACCCCTTCTGAAAACTGTAGAGATTATAGAGCAAAACCAAAATGCTGCACACATTTACACACAAGACATGGCTGTTGAAGACGAGAGTGCAGGTACTGGGCTGGTCTGCCTGCAGTAAAGGTTCTAAACTGAAAAATGCAACAGACAACCCAGTACTGTTGATCACCTGAAGCAGGAAAAATGGGACAAAGGAGCACCCGAAACATTTCATTGCTTGGTATCCTTATTACCAAAATGTCTTAAGTGTTGTGAGAAGCAGTGGCAACATTACACTGTATGTAAATGCTTTACTGTCACAACTTTTTTTTAATGTGTTGCAGGCCTGAAATACAGGAATGAATGTATATTAACAAATGAAACAAAGTTTATCACACAAAACATGAAATATATTGGGTCTCTATGCAAATAAATACAAGCCAAAACACAAATTTTCTTTGGATTTTTCATACCGTCCCAACTTTTTGTTATTTATTTGCATCATGTCTTATTCTTTGCTCACCATTTGCAGCCTTTGAGGTAATTCTCGGGAGAGTGGGTGTATTCTGCCCAGGAGCCTGTCAACATCTGGGGGTTCTGACTAAAGTCCAGGTCAAGACTGCAGATCAATATTGTAGAACAGTATTATGTTGATAACACAGAAAAAAAACAGAGGACCCAAAAAGATAAATGAGTAAATCTGAGATGATTATCAGTTTGTCTTTCTGAAAAAGTACTTTATGATTATTGTCTCAGTGAATGAATCATGAACCAGGAACCAGGAATATCCAAGTAAACACCAGAACGGACTTACTGACGCTGGCAGGCGGCATCTTCCTCTCTTCCCTCAGTTTCTACAATTGTCTCCTTGCTCTCTCCTCCGTTTTGGTGCCACCCCTCCTCTCCTTGCTCTGATTGTCCTCCTCTTGTTCCATCATTTGACTCTGTGTGGCCAGTGGAAGGCAATGGATCAGTGCTTGAGCACCCTAAAGAACCCAAGAACATTTTGATTTCTGAAGAGCAGAAGTCGCAGCTGTTTTAATTTACTCAGCAACGATCAAGAGCGTAAGATTTCTCTCACACACAGAGCTACCATGGTGGACACACACACTCCCAACAGTGAGATATGGAGAAGCGCTGATGCATTCTCCGGAGCTCCATCTAATACTTCGCAAGGAGTTTGAATTGTTTCTAATCCAGAATACAACATCAGTACCTGGTCTAACTAACAGTCTCATGGCTGAATGCAATCAAATCCTCACAGCCATGTTCCAACATCTAGTGTAAAGCCTTCTCAGGAGAGTACAGACTGTTACTGGAGCAGAGAGAGGCAAACTCTTTATTAAAAATACAGGACAAGGATGTCCACAAACTTTTGGCCAATAGGAAACTGCATATAAAACATCTCACCTTTATCTATAACCAAAACACTGTCTTGCTCTCCACCAATTGTGGTGTCTGAGCATATCTCAGGAAGGCCAAAATCCAACTCCACTCCTTCACTTAGACGAGGCAGTTTGGCAGCAGGTGGAGCTTCTTCCTCTTCTTCCTGAACTCCAGCACAGGGTGGATTCTGTGCATCTTCTTGAGAAGGCTCTCCATCAGCTTCTGCCTCCTGCCCTGCTCCTCCAAAGCCTCCCCCTTCACTACTGGACCCTGGATCTGACATATCACCTATTGTGTCTTCTTTTTAAAAAACTCTCTTTTCTCCAACAGTATGTGTGTTCTCAGAAATTAGGAGAATATATGTGCATCTCCTTGTCAAATAGAAGTCATGTAGGTGCTACTGGGGTAATGTTTCTTGCGACAGGGGTTCTTTACAAATCTTGATGGTACTGGGAACATCACAGCAACAACAGGATCTTCAATAAAGTACAAAACAAAAGTTTAGACAAATCAGCAGCAGTTCAAATCATTTAGACAATCAACAACATATCATGACATACATGTGATGGAGACCCTTTTATCTATTGACTGCTATAACTGTGAGGATGCCTATTCTCAACAATACACACCGTCAGAATTTTGCATCTCAGTATCACAAAGTCATAAACAGAGTAAGAGAAGTTGTAATCATCCAGTAAAGTGCTGATGGAGATCATTCTGTTCTACAGACGCACCTCAAAAATTTAGAATATTGTGAAAAAGTTAATTTTTGTCCAAAAATGTAAAGCATGATATTACACTGTCATTACATGTAAACTGACATTTTTCACATCTTTTTTGTTTTAATGTTGATCAGCTTATAGCTCATGAAAATCAGAAATCGTGTCTCTAATTATTAGACCATTTTATTTCAAGTTTCAGTAAATTACTATTCACAGTATAAATACAGGGTATCTCTCAGGCTAGACACTCCGCAAAAAGGGTTAGCCACAGAACGTGACTGATAAACAGGTTGGCTGTTCACAGACTGCTGTATAAAAAGCATGTTAATAGAATGCTGGAAGGAGAAAATGTAATAGGAAAACGTGCACAAGCAATAGGAATGATTGCAGCCTTGAGAGGTTTGCCAAGAGAAGTAGATCCAAGGACTTGGGAAAGCTTCACAAAGAGTCTGAGGCTACAGTCATGGCCAGAAGTTTTGAGAATGACACAAATATTATATATTTTCACATGATCTGCTGCCCTCTGGTTTATATGTGTGTTTGTCAGATGTTTTGATCACATACAGAAATATAATTGCAATCATATTATGAGTAACAAAAGCTTTTATTGACAGTTAGAATGAGTT
>BRDA01005464.1:39126-49172 GCA_036984385.1 Crenuchus spilurus | reverse complement strand
TCTCCTTGAAGTTCTTGATGATGCGATAGATTGTTGACTGAGGTGCAATCTTTCTAGCTGCGATACTCTTCCCTGTTAGGCCATTTTTGTGTAGTACAATGATGACTGCATGTGTTTCTTTAGAGATAACCATGGTTAACAGAAGAGAAACAATGATGCCAAGCACCAGCCTCCTTTTAAAGTGTCCAGTGGTGTCATTCTTACTTAATCATGACAGACTGATCTCCAGCCCTGTCCTCATCAACACCCACACCTTTGTTAATGGAGCAATCACTGAAACGATGTTAGCTAATCCTTTTAAGGCAGGGCTGCAATGAAGTTGAAATGTGTTTTGGGGAATAAAGTTCATTTTCTAGGCAAATATTGACTTTGCAATTAATTGCTGTTAAAGCTGATCACTCTTTATAACATTCTGGAGTATATGCAAATTGCCATTATAAAAACTGAAGCAGTAGACTTTGTGGACATTGATGTTTGTGTCATTCTCAAAACTTTTGGCCATGACTGTAGTATCAGTGCATCAAGAGTCACCATGCCGGCAACTGCATACATCTGCTGCATTCCTAATATCAAACCTATCCAGATCCAGAAACAACTGAAAACTGCACTGTTCCTCATTGGTGTAAAGTCCTCTTTTCAGATGAAGGTAAATGTTGTGTTTCATTAGTAAATCAGCTGCTAGAGTCTGGAGAAAAGAGGAGAGACACACAAGCTGTCTGAAGTCCAGTGTGAAGTGTCTGTGATGGTTTGAGGCATCATGTCTTCTGCTGCTGTTGGTCCACTGTGTTTAGTCCAAAGTCAACACAGCATCCACCAGCACATTTTAGAGCACTTCATGCTTCCATCTGCTGACAAACTTTATGGAGATGCTGATTTCCTTTTCCAGCAGCTGCCCACAGTGCCAACACTGCCACTGACCATCATATTCGCCAGATAACTCATGAGCTATAATCCACACAATTATTATTCAAAAAACAACTGGACTGTTACTCTGAAGTCCACTGTGAAGTGTCTGTGGTAGTTTGAGGTGATCTGCTGGTGTTGGTCCACTGAGTTGTATTAGGCCCACAGTCATGTAACAGGAGAATTCAGAGCACTTCATGCTTCTGTCCGCTAACAAGCTTTAGGGAGATGTCAATTTCATTTTCCAGCAGCTGCATACAGTGCCAACTACTACTAACCAACATATTACTGTGCTTGACTGGCCAACTCATGAGCTATAAGCGATACAATTATTATTCGAATCTCTCGTTTCACCTTAAATGGTGAGGCACTAATCAAGTGCCTCAATGTAACTGCTGCACCATTTAAGGTGGACCGACAAATAGGAATAAAACAGACGAAAAAGAAGCTAAATTCAGCTGAGCCGAATAACGTTTACACAGTCAGCCCACAAACTGGATGCAAGCTTAACCGTCTCACATTACCTGGTTTATTTTAATTCTGTGTAACATTAATAATAGACATCTGAACTAAAACACTCCTAGCTTAGCTTACCTGTTGTTCTGTGTCCACTGCAGTGACTTTCTCAGTCTATTTACTTCTCCAACTGTCAGAATCAATAGCAGTCATTAAATCTTTCGTTACTTAGACAGTCAACATTTGTAGAGCTCAAACTCGACTGTGAGGCCTGTTAACATGCTACGTGTTTACACACGAACTGACCCGCCATAGCATCAACGTAAACACCGTCAAGTTCTCGCGAGATTTGGCTTCATCTTCAACTCTGAACTTGCCAGTTCAGCCACTAGAGGGCGCGGACTATCTGTTGTACACCAGTGGCAGGATTTTATATACACACTTTTGAACAGGTAGAAATATCCAAACACAGGCCAATACCCTTAATAATAAGCGTTTATTTAGTATTCATTTTCTTCCTCAAACAAACAAAACCCCAAAAATATTTACACTCTGATTAATTCAGGACATTATTACTTTGTTGCTAACATTTCTCAAAAAGTTATATCTCGACTCATTTAAAAGTTTAGCTACAGGTAAGAGTGACGAGGCAAAAGAACATTGTCTCAGCCCCACTAAAGTTATACGCCTTAACGTGAGTGACATGATTCAGATTCAATACTGATGTACTCTGTACAAAAAATAAAAATAAAAATTAAGGGCATGAAATGTATTTTGAAGAAATTACAGATGTCCTTAAACTTTATCACTGTGTGGTTTAGACAATGGTTTTGTTCACATTCATATGAAGCCCACAGTTAACACGAGTAGTACAGAGGCTCCTATTTTTAGTCATTTTTAACTAAGAGCCACTCATTCCACATTACATCTCCTTATTACAATTACTGTTAAAATGCCTGGTTCGATTCTTTTCCTTGTACATACCTAAGAGCCCCATAATCACACCCACACTAAAGAGAAGTTAAAAGGAAGCAGACAGTCCCATTGTGCTACAAACAGTACACTTTTGCTTAAGAGTACTGCCACCGTAAAACCTGCATGCAGCTCAAAACCTTGCGATAAAACTGCAAATACTTGCACAGAAGTGCTGCAAAAGTACATGTAGACTAGGGGCCCAAAGACTAAAGAATTAATTCAATCAATTCAAATACAACTGTTAAAAGGTCACATTGGCAATGATTCTGTCTAAACTGCAACAAGTCAAATCTTTACATGCTTTAAATTTTGGGCTTGAAAGGGTTCACTTTCCCCCCCAGACATACATAATTCTCAAGTCTTTTGATTAAGAATTCATGAGTATAGTTTAGCGCTGAAGTAAAAGAACGTTGAACTAAGCCTGGTCGACACATCAATTTTCAATCTTTAAGTAGGCTACAGGCTTGTCTGTACAGTTAAGGCATGTCAAAAAGAAAAAAATAAATCACCACACCCAACAGAAACAAAGCAGAAGTCATGTGTACACAGTTTACAGGGCAGCCGCTTGCCACGGGTATGAAGTCTTTGTTTATATTTGTGTTTTTTGAGTTTTGTTACAATACAGTTCGATGAAGACAGCAGTAGTTGCTTTGTGTGTGATAGTATCTGAATATCATGCTGCATGTGTGCTGAACATGCCTGGCCAGGTATGAGGGAGGGCCTGGCTGTACAGGTGGATTACTAGTCTGTACAGGTTTTTAACTGTCAAAGTCCCACAGCATCCAGTCTTCTCTCTCATTCTATGTGTTGTCATCTGGAGGTACAGACGCCTACAGAGGAGCCCATCTTCATGTTCAAATGTCCCTGGAAAGTAGCGCCATGGAGAAAAGGTGACAAAGTCCTTCCCCTCGTCTTTCGTTTTGGGAATTTGGCTTCAGTAGCCTTCTTCTTCAATCCTACTCTTCTATTGAGAGAGAGAGAGAGAAAGAGAGCGAGAGCGCGAGAGTGATAGAGAACGAGAGAGACAGAGCGAGTGTGATACAGAGACAGAGCGAGTGTGATACAGAGACAGAGCGAGAGTGATACAGAGACAGAGCGAGAGTGATACAGAGACAGAGCGAGAGAGAGAGAGATAGAGAGAGAGCGAGAGAGCGAGATAGAGAGAGAGAGCGAGAGAGACAGAACAGCTGGTCAGCATGGTCTTCAGTACACTGGAATACTGGTCTAGAAAAAGGGAAAATAATGAAACATCAGAATAATGGAACACAACCACAGATAGTAGAACATGTTCTTACATCTGCTTAAAGTAATAGTGCAGTATTTTCTATCTAATCTAAGACAGGCAATGCTCGTACAGCCTTGTGCAGAAGCGTTTGCATCGCTGGGCATAGGACACATTTTGCTGCTTTTCAAAGAAAGATAAGTCCAGACAAGTTCACCTGTACAGGGAACAAATGAAAACATTTTTTGCACATTTTAATGCAGAGTTTCTATTTATTTCTGAACTGAACACAGAAACATCTGCACAGAAAAATTCTGCATGTTCTTAGTTGTTTTAATTCAGTAAATAAAGAGTAAGTGTGCATTAAAATGTGCAGAAGTCTGTATTCTGTACAAGATGAACTTGGTTGCTATATATATATATATATATATATATAGATCCATTCCAAAAAATAGAATATCATGGAAAAGTTGATTAATTTCCATAATTCCATTTAAAAAGTTAACCTTTCATTTAGATTCAGGGCCCACAATTTAAACAATTTCAAGTATTTATTTGTTTATTTTCACATAATTTGGGCTTCCAGCTCATAAAACCCACAAAAACAGGAAAAAAAAATGTAGAATACTGTGGAGAAATCAGCCCAAACTACTACTCAGTTTTTACAGAAAAAAAGAAATTAGGATCACATCAAATCAATCAAAATATGGTACAATGGTCTGTACACTGAGTGTCCCCAGGAGGAGCACTAACTTTTGCACAAGGCTGAATGTGCTTAGGGAAGAAATCACTCAAAACACAATTACAACAGAAGTGACTGGCTGTAATGGGAAGTTGCTGAACAATGTAAACAAACTCTTAAAAATCATTTCTGTAAATGAAACATTAATCAGCTAAAAGTGGTTCTGTAAACAATGGGATACATCTTCCAAAGCCGGTGTGAAAATGTTTTTAGAAATACTGAAATTCTCTTAGAACGATGCAGAGATTTTGGTAAATCATTACATGGATCATTATGATGTCATATTTCAAATGGTTCTTCAAGCAACTGACTTCCATTATAGGTGCATTTTGAGTTTCTTTCCTGAAAATGAGAAAGTGTTGAATGACGAATCAACAAACACGTGAAAGACTGATATTAAGTGGAAAATGCATTCAGTTACCAGACAGACAGTTTTGGTGCTGCAGTTACTGGCGACTCCATCCACAGCTGCGCAGCAGGCAGTCTATACAACACAGCTTCCATCATTTCCTCCATTCCTCGTCCAAGACCTTTCCTCCACCCTTTACAGGAACGATCCACAAGTCCACTTTTAGCTCCAGCCACAGATGAATCTTTTGTGTTTGTCAACTAGCACCCAGAATCAAGCAGTTCAACAACTTTCAGACAGCTCTGTGTCCTTAAGTGTAAAGTCTCTGAATGGCTGGAGTTTGTGTAGTTCAACAGTTCCAGAGCCGTTATTTCTCAAACCACATTCAGAGTATCTGGTATCTCTTTAGCCTCCTTCATTGGTGTGTAATCAAGCTTAGGTTCAGTCCCAAGAATGGCTGAGATTTAGTGGACAAAAAAATAACAGCATTATTTATGTACAGGAACACAGGGAGTGGTGGACAAAAGAGATGTTCTGCTGTCCTTGCTGTCTTGTTAGTTATGGCCTTTTTCTCATTAAGGGGCTTCAGCTGGATTTGAAAAGTCTCAACAGCGCCCTCGTTCTTCCTCCTTATCTCCCCACAGGGTCCTCACAGTTTTGAGTGTGTGAAAAGTGCATAGCAAGAGCATCAAGGCAGCACCACTTCTTTTTGTTTTCTCCGTTAAGACAGCAAAGTCTACTGCCCTGATGCTCCCTTTGCCCATGTGGAAACAAAAAGGCTGTTCACGGTCCACAGACTGTGACGGCAGAGCTGAGGTCACACGCCTCACGTTGTTCCAGTCGTATCCGTGATGTTCTCGAACGTCTCGGAAATGTCCATCTTTCCGATTTTCATTACATTTTTCTAAAGCAAAAAAAATTCTAGAGGCCGAGTTCTAGATACGCTGAGGGGAAGAAACTTAAAGCATCAACAGTTGCCTTCGTGCATTTCAAAGTACCGAGGGAAAAAAATGGTCTGTTATGATTTCGCTTTCTTTTCCAGAAACACAAACCATTTCTTTTCTCTGGATGAACACAAACGTATTTAAATCCACCGCGAAGAAAGAAAGCCAAAAAAGTAAACAAACAAAAAATAAAATCAGTAAACAAAAGAGGGTCAGCTTTGTAATAATTCCATGTCCCATCATCCTCGGTTGCAACAGGTATGGAGAAGCAATCATTCTGTATGCAATACCCATTCACCACAAGAGGGAGGGGCTTGTAATCATGTGATTACTACAGCCACACCTTCCAATTGTTTCTGAAATGGGTCATCCCACCCCCCAAAAAAGAAACTGCACCCACAAAGTCAAAGTGTTTTTTGTAAACAACCAAAACTCCAGTATGGAATAGATTTTTTGTCTTTTTCATTTTCATAGTGATAATGTCTGTATGAACAGGATTGTAGAGGCAGTGTGTTCTAGCGGTAGTCAACCTGACTTTGTCCATCTGCTTGCTGAACAGGTTGATGAAGAAAGAGGTTTTCCTCACCGTTCCAAATGTCCGACTACACTTCCATTTTTGCGTTGTATGTAAAAAAAAAATCCGCTTCTGTTTTTTTTTCACCTTTTTTGGAATACATTCAATGTTTTCTTAAGAAAGAAATAACACACTTCACATGGTGGCAATGAAACTAAAAATTAAAAGGAAAGTCATTTAAAAAATATAAACAAAAATGTAGCAGCCCCAAGTGCTCTTTTGTAGTCCAAATACTTTTTTTTTTTACCATGTGTGTGTATGTGTATTATATTATAGACTCATATATGCAATAACAAAGTCATTATCATCAATAACAACAACTACAACAAACAAGTAACATTATATGAACATTTTGTGCACGGTTATGTGCACTTGCACAGTTTGATGGGATCATTTTTAAGCCAGTCAGTCACTCGCTCAGGAGTAAGAGAGTGGACAACAAAGCAATGCGAGCCACATCCCCGAAAAAAAACAACTGGACAATCCTCTCAGTGGACCATCCCCAGGCTACACTAGAATAACTAGAGAATGAAGTGCGCAATGCACAAAGCTCTTTGTTTATAAGCACAGGAAGTGTGTCAGTGTGTCTTCAAGAAAACACATGCGCGCACCCCCAAAAAAATAATGTCTCAATGGCAGCAATGAACTCCAACCATTCGCCCTTTTAAGTTCTTAGGCACATGTGTGGACAGAAACACTCACGCACACACTTAGACACATTCAAATGCAGACATACACAACAAACCCTCAGTATTTGAGCCTATGAGCCTACTAGAGGCACAGTGATGGGTGGTGATGAGGGGAAATAAAGAGAAAAAAAGGGGAAAAGAGCGCTGGTAGGTCTGAAAAATAAAAGCTAAAGCTTTTCTGGTTGCATCTAGAGCTTTAATGTCTGGGGATGAGGAAGTGACAAAAGAAAGGATGTGTTGTGCCATTGCCCACTGTCCCCCCTCAGTCAAATACACAAATATGCTGCAGAACACACACACACACACACACATGCACACACACTCTTTCAGCACGCATTCTGTTCATGAAATACAAACTTCTAATTCACTTGAAAAATCACAAAATGGCCTCTTGTGTCATTTCATACATCTTGGTATCTTGGTAAGCAAAGCCTCCCCCCCCCCGCCCAAAAAAAAGAAGAAAAAAAATTGTGCAGACTGGTATGCTTTGTACAAACACTCTCGTTCTGGATTTAATACATTCACTCACTCACTCGCACAAAAATATTAATCTCTATCACATATATCTAACCCTTTTTTTTTTCCTTTTTTTCTCTTATTTTTTATACAAGTGCAAATCTTCAAGTTTTATGATCAAAAAATCTTATTTTATATAGCTTTACTTTTTTATAGAAACTTTTTGAATTAAAAAAAGAAAACGAAAACAAAAAAACAAAAACAAAAAACAAAAAAACAGTGTTTGTCTTTGAAGAGAGATTTGTTTTTCTTTTTTTTCTTATATCTCTGATACGGTTTGAACAAACAGGACGGTCCCCCGTGATCTCTACCACTGCCTCTGTGTCCAGTTCTAACTCTACACACATATATTTATGTGGGAATATTTCTGAATCAATACCACATATCTATACATGTAAAACCTTCTTTTAAAAAAAGGAAAAAAAATCATCAGAAGAAAAAAAAATTGAACACAACCAATCCTATCCACATCCTGCCTTCATAAAGTGCATTAGTTTGAGTAAGGTGCTTATTATTATAAGTGCCAGAAGTTTAACCACCCCCCACAAAGAACACAAGCGCCCTTTTCCCTACCACACCACCTCATGTCTGGGGGCTTTGTTGGGAGGAGCCTGAAGGTGTGTAAGAGGAGGTACAGGAGCACCAGTGCTCAAATGACCGCCCAATATAATAGAACTACATTCTCCACTCATACTCCCCCTCTGCCCCCAAACATACAGCCCTGTTCAATCATCCTGGCTCTCCCCCCCCCCCCCCCCAATCCCCAGCAGTGCACATTGGACTTGCGGAGTCTGATTAGTTGGACCCGCGGATAAAAGGCCTCAGGTAGCTATTGCTGTGGACTCAGTAATCCTCCACCATCTCCATCTCACTCAGGCTCATCCGATCCCCTGCACCATGGAATGAGTACCCTACACACACACAAAGAGAGAGAAAAGGCACTGAGTACTAATGATTCAGACATTATGTTAAATAGGAGACTTTATACAAACACTACAATGAAACCAGCATGTCAGTGTCACTGCCGTCCTTTCCACTGATGCACAGGATGGAGGAGGCTGACAGGGTTTATATTCAGTAACTGTAAGCAGGCAGGTGCTTCTGACAACTCGTGTTTGTGCTTCTAACCAATTCTTTTTGCAATTCAGTACCTAAGATGCTTGGGTCAGAGTGCAGCATCATGGGCTGTTTCTTCTTCAGTTTCCCCGCCTGGTCATAGCCCATCCCCCCCTTCCCAGAATGCACTGACTGGAACATGGACTGCAGAGCTGAGGGGTTCATTCCCCGCATAGAGTCCTAAAGAGAAATGAGACCATGGCATGCTTGATTAAGTAAGAGCGCACCACTCTCTTATCTTGGACACAGTATAAAAATATTTGAGACAAAAAAAAAAGAAAGGTTACCTGCAGAGGGAAGCTGTTCATGGTCAGCCCAGCCACCTCCTTAGAAAGCTAGCATGCAAAAGTGAAGCCAAAGACTGTAAATGGTGCTTATAGGACTACACATAGGTAACACACACACACACACACACACACACACACACACACACACACACACACACACACACACACACACACAGAGGAATACGTATTAAAAATAATCAAATAAAAATAAAGAAATCCTGATCTGCACACCTGCTGCTGCTGTCTCTGGTGGTTTGCTTTCTGTTTGGCACGGCGCTCCAGGAACTGCTTGGCAAACTCTTTGGCTTCTACGGTGTCGCCCAGGTAGTGGCGGATAAATTCCAGCACCTCATACGGTGACTCCAGCTCCTTCAGATATGCCACAATTGTGGCAACTGTGTGCGAAACCAAGAACACGCTTAAAAGAACATGAAACTTAAAAAGTGAACCACACAGCAGCCTAACGTGTGTCTTATTCTAACAGAGACTGTGAGAAGAACGTCTTCCACTGAATTCATTACACAATAACCATCAGTAAAATGTGTTGTGGAAATATACATCAATAATAAACGTCAAATGACATATTTACTAGGATACACCACTATCTGTATCTGTTCAACCATCTAAATTATCTGTATCTGTACTCGGAGTGGGTGAGAAGGCTTACATTATTTTAAGTCTGAAGTTGATATGGATTGATCAGAAGTTGCTAGATGTATTGTTTATTTGAAAAATATTTACAGAACAGCCTCAACATTGAGATTCAAATCAATGTTTTTGATCACAAAAGTAAGAGAACTATTTACAGAACAAGTTTTTTTATAAACTCAGAACATGAATATTTTTAAGTGCATGAATGAATACAACTCATGCAGTAGGAAATTATGAACTACTAAGTATGCATGAACAAGAGTTGTCATACTCAACCCAACTTCCTTTTTTATTTTATGATCAAACTGATTTTTAAAAAAAATTATTTATTTATTTTTACTACCTAACATTTGTGCCATTTTTTCCCCACACAAAGTTAAACAATGTTGATTAAGAGGTGTGAGAGAGAGAGAGAGAGAGAGAGAGAGAGAGAGAGAGAGAGAGAGAGAGAGAGAGAGAGAGAGAGAGAGAGAGACAGACAGTAGATCTCTCAGCAGAGCTGTGTAGGAAGGGAGGGGTATGTCTCATCAATCACAGATCGTGAAGACAGTCCATTACCCAATGAGGATTTTCCTTCAGCACAAGCACGGATATTTACAAACCGGATTCCAAAAAAGTTGGG